>JASANE010029832.1:0-12907 GCA_030248225.1 Trileptium ribeirensis
ATGTTTAACCTACTTTTCATTTTCAGTTAGCTTGCTTTCATGTAAATCAATTTGCTGAGATTGTGAGCATCATTGTTTATAAAATAAACTAAATTATCACACACAAAAGTGACACAGCAGGTTTAGAATGCATAGCTATGCAGAGCCTATCTGATAAAATGTTAAGTATCCATTCGACACATCGAGTTAGCATCAGTAAACATGTTGCTTTTATCACATCCCCTTGACTGATAGAATATTTTCAACAATATAACAAAGATCGTAGAAAATTTCAACAAATTAGCGAGTTTACCCTAATGCAATAAAATATTAATTTTTGTTTATATTGCTGTGGACTCAACTGAGCAAAAGTTCAGAAATATTTAAATGAATGACACCCAACCAGCACAATGTTTTTGCAAAAATCACTGTTAAATTGAACCGGTGTAACCAAGGGCCGCCCCTTTTCATGCCCTCCCACTTTTGTCCCCTGCCCTAGTTCGATGGGGGCTGCCTCCGGTTCGTCTTCAATCAAATTTTGTCCCTACCGCGATGCCAGGAAAGCAGTGAGTGAAACGATCAACGTGAACAATTCTTATTAGCAGTGAGCGTGGCGAAACTTGACAAAGTCTGTTGCTTGATTTTAGGGTGACACGCATAAGTTAACTTTGGCTAGGCAGATTGATTCGCGCGATAGGTCATTGGAAAGCATTAAATCTCTTAGGCGCGAAGCCCGATTCCAACATTTGTTGGAATCGGACTTCTTATAAAGCCTTTGTCTTTATGAGAACCTTTGTCCCTCTCATAAAGCGAGACAAAAACGCTCGAGGCGTATACCTAGGGACCCAAATATTGCGCTACCTATTGAAGTTGACAACAGGTTTCAATATCTGGTTCAAGTCGGGCTCTTTTTTTAGAGCAAGTAAGACTCTTATCAGATATGTGTATAATAAACAGCTACGCAGTTCTCTTAGCAGTTGATTTCATTTAAAATGGTTATATAATAAGCCCGTGAGACCCAAAATGGTCGAAAAATTTGGTATTCGCGCAAGCGCTCGGGTTATATAGGTGTTTTAATCTCATTTCGTGGAGCAATTCATTCCCTATGTAATAGCATAAAGAAGTAAAACTCAAACAGCGAGTTCACGGACGGGCTATCAAGTTTGTCTAGGTTTGGCGGAACTGCCACACGAGAAGCGATTGCGGGCATTGGGATTACAAACGCAAGCGACCCGTAGTTATCGAGTTGACCTCATTCTATTGTTCAACAGTATTCATGGCTTCCTGTTGCTAACTGGTTGCAATTTGTTGCTGACAACAGGCTGTGTGAACGTTCCTCTTTCGCCTGCAGGGTTGTGAATTGTTGGAACAAATTACCGGATTGAAATCAGCATGGAGCGGACATCGCCTGGTTCAAAGCGAATTCAATGGTGAATAATTGTGGGAAGCAAGGGAACCCTCGCATATATAAATGGTCTTTGACATCGTTGCAACAGCTGTCGCTACGTACCGGGGTGCATAGGTGATATACTATAGCTTAAACCTAGTGATATCGCATGCCGTAGAAATTTCGCACGGAAATTGTGCACACTTGGACAACAAGGAGACCAGAAAGTATAGTGCAAATTTCACGCAAAAACCATTGTTAGTCTGAAGGACTCATTTAAAGTCGTACAATACCTACTTAAAATTTCAGCTATAACCATATTTTATCTGATTATATACGTGGCGCGCAATTTTTCAACTTAGAAAAATAAATTTGATGCTCTTTGTCACGCAACCGTTTCTAAATCAAAGGAACATTCAACTAAAAAACTATAAATAGTAGGATGTAGTCAATGATTACTTTTCGTAACGTCTGCACTGGAAATGAATCGACGACAACAGTAAAAGTACACCAACGTTATTTGGATCCTGGCGCCACAGTTGCATACAATGACGTTCCGCGTTTTCATAGTCGTTAGCTTGGTACTCACGGTGGGCCAATTCAGCCAGACCAGATACGGAAACCGTTATGCCTGAATAATAAAGAACTATATATATATACATGGTGGTCGATGATACCGCGGTTCAATTTTCGGGTTCTTTAAAAACGGGGTTCTGTGTTCAGCGTAAACAAAGATAAATATCAAAATACACCTATTAGCACCTACTATTATTTGCAATTAAATAATTGTGACCAACTACTGATGGTTAGAAGCACAATTTTACACAATATTCCAACGAAAAAACGAATTGAGTCCACTCGGCAGAACTAGTCCTGAGCAGTTTTGACTGCAGAGACAAGGGTCGCCAGGCCCAATTAAAAGCCGGGTTGTGGCCATTCCACTGTTTGCAATTTTACAACAACAACAACAAATTTTATTAAAAATTTATGTCAGTAGTCGAGAGATCAGCGTAACGGGGGTTGCTCTGGCGTTAAGGCCGTCATAGCGAGCCCGAAACAGAGGCTATGTCTTACTAATCCTCGTTACTGGTAACAAGAAACAATAATATGCATTCGAAATTTATAAAACAGAAGAAACAATTACAAAAAGTTTATATTCTTAATAAAGTTTAAACAGAAAGGGAGAAAATGTCCACTTACATCCGAGTCATAGGTTTCTGTCGTTCTTAAGGGAATTTTCAAAGCTTGAGTTTTTAAGAACATTTCTAATTTTTTTCTAAATTTGAGGCTTTGGCGAAGACGTCTGCAGACAGTTTGTTCCACGTGTCTCAGGGAATAACCGCAACCGAAATCTACCGCAACCAGCAACCGGAACCGTCCATTTAAACCGGATCCGGAACCTGGTCTTCGAAATTTATATATAGTAAAACAGATGATGGAAGAGATGAAGGTATAGTGGATTTAAAATGCATTAAAACTAACCTTTACATTAAACTTAATGTATTGCGATGGCATTATTGCTTTTTTAAAACTTTCAAGAAGCTGAGGAAGGAAGCTAATGATGTTTATTTATCGATCAAATATGTCGGTTTTTGGACATTCAGAGCAAAAAATGTCTTCCATTATGCACCATTGCGTATACTGCGTCAAATCGAATGTGCTTACAAAGCTTGGAGCGTAGAATACACACTTTCGCTCTGTCTCCAGTCGCCTCCGTTTACTACACATACGTTTGTTGCATTTTCTTCCGTAGGAAACTTAAAATTATTGGTTTATATGATTCTAAGAGAAAATAATAGATTGAAGGTAATTTTCTGATCAGTGGTCAGAGACACTGTTTAGGCTATTGTTGGACAAACAGTGCCCGTCAGTTAGATCATAATGATGAAAGCTTTCTAATCAGAATGCTATAAATGAGACACACTGTGATAGTGCTCGCACAGTTTCAATAAATACAGTTCATTGCCAAGAAAGCAGTTTCTAGCTGCGTTGCAGATAACGTTAGTTTAATTCAATTCAGATTGATTTACCAAGTTTACAAGCGCACTGGCCGGTGCTTGACGCAATTTATGTTAACCAAGCATACCCTAAGTACTTCTGCGTAAGCCACACTCTGTTACCGAGTTGGACCGGTTTTATTCAAACGTATCCCACAGACTTCTGGATGTGTAAAATAGCTGCTACAAGCATTGACCTGGCTTTGATTTAACAAACTCCTGCAGGTTATTATGAAAAATTCCTGCTCAAATTATGTGCCCTACTTACGTTTCACACGACAAATTACATAGTTAATCTTTTTTTTGCGTGGCTGTATTGGAGCTTGATCATTGTATAATATATGTTAAATATGTTTGGATTACAGGATAAAACAAAAACGTGGAAAATTTTAAACAAA
Source organism: Trileptium ribeirensis (assembly GCA_030248225.1). Lineage (NCBI taxonomy): Eukaryota > Metazoa > Nematoda > Enoplea > Enoplida > Thoracostomopsidae > Trileptium > Trileptium ribeirensis. The sequence continues at coordinate 3,762 of JASANE010029832.1, forward strand.
ATTTTTAAACCGGAATTCCGGTTCCGGTATGGTTTTTGCCCTTTGCCAGAACCGCAACCGGAACACGATTTTCGCCGGAACCGGAATTCCGGTTACTCCCTGACGGGTCTATAATACTTGATGGAAATTTGTGGTCAAAAACCGTGGTTTGAGCTCTATTTTTCGTAACTTTGTCTGATGACCTCTGGTGATCGTAATAGTATTATATTCAAAAAAATCATGAGCCGCGCTGTCTATTTCTTTTTGAAGGTATTGAAATGTCGTTACCAGATCATTTATTAAGCGGCGTTTTTCAAGCGGTTCAAGACCTAAATGGCGTAACCTATCGTTGTAGGACACCATTTCTAAACCGGTTCTAGTAAAAATTCTGCGGGAGTAGTATCGTTGCATTTTCTCAATAATATCGATTTCAGTGAGAAAAACAGGTGACCACACGGATGATGCATACTCAAGAATAGGCCTCACACAACAACGCTTCAATATTTGATGTCTTGAAACATCTAAATATCATATTAGATATACGGAAGGCTTTGGAAAGGATGTTATTACAATGAGTGCTAAATTTGAGATTTTCTGACAATAGTAATCCCCAAATCTTTACAGTGACTGCAAGAGGGAATAATTTCATTATTCAAAAAAAAGCTATGTCTCGGATTCGTAGGTCCTAGATGTAAAAATTGACACTTTGGTGCCAATATTGAAAAGTTTCCATTACTTGACCAGATTTCGATGCAGCTAAGCGCATTTGGTAGACTTTGCCTTCCAATATAGCTATTCTGACGAGGAATATATGCGTACAGTTTGACGTCATCCGCAAAAAATTCACAGTTAACATTATTAAAGTTCTGATTAACAATATCATTAGTGTATAGTAAAAACAAAGTAGGACCTAGAACACTGCCTTGCGGAACTCCAGATGAAACTGTATGTCGAGCAGACACTGCATTATTTATTTTGACACTAAATGCTCTGTTGGAAGGGAAATTTTTGATCCAGCGCAGTAGATAATTTGATATGCCAGCAAAATACACCTTATTGAGTAGTTTAGAATGAGAAACCTTATCAAATGCCTTGGCAAAGTCAATATATACTACGTCAACAGCTGTTCCACAATTTTATGTGGTTTGCAGACAATGGTTTCCTAGGGACATGTGCAACCCATTTCCCACCACTTTGTAAACAATAATTTCTTATGGACTAGTGCAACACATTTACAGAAGACCGCGTGCTGCGACCACACAGCCTGCTAAATAGAGGTGCAATGAAGTTTTGCTGCCAAAACATGCAATTTTTAGCGTTATTACGTGCGAAAAATCAATTGTAACAGTAATACTTATATTTTTGATTCGGCAGTGGATGTCGAGAACATAGTGCACGATGCAACAAAAGAATTAAAAAATGATTAATTAGTTTTGTTATGACACTCGGGGTCTTTCTGACCGTTTCGGGATTTTTCTGGTTCTAACAATTTCAGTTTTTGGGCAATTTCAGAGTTTTTCGGGCTGGCTGCGACCACCCAGTATATATATGCAGAAACTAAATCAATTTGTAATCGTAAAAAATTTTATGGTTGCACATTGTAGCTGAGCTAGCAGCGTTATCGCTAATATATTTTTCAGCTTTATCGCTAATATATTTTATGAATAACGATGTGTGCCTTTGTGCAACTCGTTCTGGTTACTCAGACAAAGACGTTTCGAACAAGAAGGCGGACTACATTTTATCTACATCTACATTTTTAACCCAACAAACTGGCAAAATCATTTGATCAGCATAGAAAATAAGGTAGGCTCAATCCGTGGTCTTTGCGGCTAGAATAAAAGTAAACATATTAAGTTTTGTTGAAAACGATCATCGGGAAGCAGGACGGCGAAACACTTAGGTGGTAAAATCTGGTGATAAATATATGTTGGATGCCAAGGAAGGCACGCAGCGTTCCAGTCTTCAACGCCAATTCAGCCGCCACTTGTATGCATTGAAATAAGATAACTACGGCTCACGTATCCAACGCATCACAGTAATCTGTATTTCAACAAGCTTATAGTTGCATTTTGTAACAATCCTCTACGATATCAATTGAAGGTGCCAATGAATATATAATCATTTCCACAGCAAAGTAAATGCATAAGTTTACAACCATCGCACAACGTATACACTTACTTGAAGTATCCTTTCCAGCAGCCATATTGCGCATTTTTAGTTAACCGAACAATAAAAAACACAACAAGCAACTTCAAAGATATGTAAAAATTGTTTTTACATCAAGTTAATATAAAATAAGCCAATTCCGTAGCTACGATAAGCCAATCATGTTACATGCACACCGAATATACTTTATTTAATAAAAGGATGTTGGACAAATATGCTGTGATAATACATGTGCAGAAGTGAGTTTGTAAACTTATCGTATTTTAATCAGGAATCATAGAGGTTGCTCATACATTGGCCAACAATTTGTGTGTGCTCCCTGTCCAAATATCTTCGCTTGTACTCCTCAACAGCTGTCACACTTGTATATTAGAAGCTTGGAAATATTCACTCTTAGGTACTCAAATTCTGAACTATAGTCTTGTCCTTAGAAAACTTTACTTATACCAGGATTATAGTAACGCTAAGACTGGGTTACCACTTTCAAAACCATGCGCATTAAGCTGTCTTTTCAAACGATATAAAACCGATCCTCAACATGTCTTGTGTTAGTGGCTTATGAAAATATAAATTTGCTTTATGTGTCGCTTCTACAACACAACCCACTTATTATTTTACAAAAACACAAATGTAGTAAATTTGTTTAATGACAGGTCAAAAGGTTGTAGCATAAAGAAGTATTTCAATTTACAATCGAATTATTAAGCTGTTTTTCTCAAGGATATATTGTCACGCCCCCTCAGTTCGATTTGATCTAAACCACTAGACGTGTAAAGTATGGCATCCATACGGAATCTTAAGCATAATCGTATACATGCTTAAATGTGTAATCGATACTTGCAGGCTTAATAAACAAAGCATGATCTAACATAAAACTATATATCTCTTTATGTTTCCCTGACGCGTCAGACCTCCCCCACTTCGAGCGCGGCGCGAAGCGCCGATTCAATCTGGCTGGTTTGTACAGGCAGCTAGACACGTGGGCATCCAGCGAGGCGGGGTTCTATCACACCTCGTGAAGCGTGCCTGTGATTTACTAAGGTTCCATAGCTTCCTGTGTCTGGCCCAGAAAACCAACAAGTCAACAAAATTCGTGAAAAATGGTGCTCCCTTGAGCTTATGGCTCGTTTACGATGTTGCATGCAGGCTGTCATATTGTGCGACCTTCCAAGTAAACTTACAGGACATGCTATAGCGCGAGCTAGCTATACGAATTTTCTTGCGGACGTATCTACCTCTCTCGACATTCAGAGTAGTATGGACTCAATGTTTAATACAAATTGTATCGCCTTGGCGGATTGATTTAAGTGATTATTTTTTGGTTATAATGTACTAGGAGCTGTTCTGGCTCTAACACATCCCAGATGCATCACTATTTGCCGCTATGGTGCCCAGACGACTCTGGCTTTTCCGACCCAAGGTGAACCTTAGGATGACCCAAGGGAACCGGTTAGATTTAGTAGGCCGGCGGCGGGTTAACCATGGTGTTCAGCCTGCCCCTTATATTGGCCCACGCTCTAGTGGCATGAAGATCTCCTCAGCGAACGTCAACCCTTAAGCCGGCACATAGGTAGTATTAAAGGCTTAGCCTTTCCTTCGTTTTGCAACAGAATTTCAAGTCTCCATGATTCCGAGCGTGGGACAACCTTTATTCACCATTTTCACTTTAGCCAAGGTCATACAAAAACACAATGCCCTCATGGGGCCTCTTCTGGGGGCCGCTACCTTTTTCAGATTTTAATAAAGAGAATTTCATACTTTCGTTGATAATGCACATCTTTTTCCTGGAAATACCTCATTCGAATGGTTGGTTTTCTCTATATTGTACTAGGATTCCAAGTAATTTGTCGGCTCACTTATCCTAAATCCTTAGCCTACATCCTTATCGCTTATTTATATGGCCAAACACTGCAGCTATTTATTGGTCTCAGTCAAACCATATCAAACTATATTCATAAAACGCACTGGGTGTACATCTCAAGGCACAATAGAATACCTCATTAGATACTAAACGCTATCACTGTACCCGAAAGTGCCAGGCCCTAACATGTTCGGCCGACAAGTGAGACCCTACTTTTTTATTTAACATTTAAGGCATCCCCGAAGGAATGACAGATCGCAGATTTTGTACTGGTGTTGCACTCCCGCCCGTGCCTTAATTTGAATTCCGCTTGCACCTTGTGATTTATAGAGCATTGAGCTTACCTGCGCCACCAGTCCCAATGTAACGTCACGGCTTGTGTTTCCATCCTTTTGCCTTTAGAATTTCGTTGGAGTAATGGGAGAGAATGATTTGAGGTGTAATGCCGCGTTCCCCTACATCTAGAGCACCATTGCCTGCCAGATGTATGTGATTTAGTTAAAAACTTCCGACGTGGCTCCTACCGGTGCTGCACGGCGTGAGAGCATACATCTAGGCTTTGTCTATAGCGGTACAGGTTACTTCCGAAATCATACGATGGCATGAGCTCAAAGGAGCGGTCTCGACGATTCTTCTTTAAATTATTTAAGTTTCCCGTGTCGCAGTTGACTCTATCTCTTGGCCTCTTTGAATCAGTTACTTTGCTCAAACATTTGTAACAAGTCCAAGGCCATTTGCACAGTCTGGGTTTGCGTGAGATTGCCGCTCCTGATTTGTTTTTCTGTAAATTAATTCCAAAACCCCAACGCTGAAGCATGTTGAGGAGGTGGGCGGGAAATAAACGTAGAAGCGCTATTACACCTCACTCTGCATTCGGGATGGCCACGTCCTCATGTTCATTCCCAAGTTAATTGATTCCCAAAAGAGGACGAGACTCGCTACCGTAGCTGCACGGCGTGAGAGTACTCGTCAAAGTTTTTGACAAGGATTTGTTCTCAATAGTGGACGAACACTCACGAGAGTAGGATCTCTAACTTTCAGGGACGCTTCAATGGTTGCCCTGATTAATGGTTTAAAATCGGACTCCTTGACTCGGTTTGCAAATTACATCGTCCATTCGGAGCCTTAGTTTTTCCTCTTCCTTTCGATGGGGGTAAAATTGGCAGGTTCTCATATGCGTCAGTTTCAGAGAATTTTAAAATAAGCCTCGTGTTATGCCGACATTTACTAAATTTCTCTTAATTATAGCTGCTTTAAACCGACGCAACACAGTTTTATCGTTTATAGTCATCATATCACGCGGACAAACACTCAAATATTTACTATACTTATTTTAGAACAGTGAGCAAACAATATTTATATTAGAATAAATATAACAATATACAATATAATACAATATTTATATTAGAATAAATATAACAATATACAATATAATACATTATTTATATTAGAATAAATATAACAATATACAATATAATACAATACATACAATATACTAATTATTATATAGGTATTAAACCATAACAGTTAGTTTTTAGAATCGGTGCTGAAGACATTCCAGATGTAATATTATTTTTGGAGCCCTATTGTGATCATAAACATTAGTCTTATGGCAACACTGTTCCAACTTGTATTCTTTTTAGATTAAATCAAATTTAGATTTTGCAGTTTGTACTTGACTGATGCCCACAGAGCAAACACCGCCGTAAAACCCGTGGACAGGATGGAGTTTGGCAGTGGAGTCAACCGATGTATACAGGGTGTTTCAGGAGTAACTACCCACACTTTGTCAATCAATATCTTCTGGCGTAATATTTCGCAATGGTTGTTTATCGCTGTTTTTAATATTACAGGTTATTATAAATATATACTGTTTATACCATGGATTCCCCGACGATCTCTGCCTGAAAAAATCTGTGTTGTAAAACTTTACTATAAATACAGAAATTATTAAATTATTATTAAATTTGACGGAAATGTCAATAAAACCAGCTATTTGGAACTTTTATCTGTGAATGTCTATCCGCAAATCGCAACCGAGGACCTTGTTTTCATGCATGACGGAGCCCCAGCTCACTACGCTACCGAAGTCCGTCCTTGGCTGGACGAAAGGTTCCCGAATCGATGGATCGGCCGCAGAGGTGCCATCGAGCGGCCAGTTCGGTCACCAGACTTAACTCCGCCTTCTTTCTTTGGGGGTGTTCTGAAAGAAGATGTTTATGGAAGTAGGGCAAAGGACCCTCAAGAATTGGTGGACAGAATAAAATCAGCGTTTTCTAAAATTCCAGTGGACTTAAGCGCCAAGGTTTGCCGATCTGTACCATCCCGACTGGAGAAATGCATTCAGCTTGGCGGTGCACAACGGGGCTGTTCTGAGATCTCTCTTCGTAACGTAAGTAAACTTTTATGAATGTTTGGGTTTAGACGAAAGCGATGATACACATTGGAAAGAATGCAATTGCAATTTACACAGTGACGGTGGTATAGAAGTTCAGCAAGTCGAGACAAGTCAAGACAATTCGTTTATTAACAACATTATGGTATGCATGTCCCTAAGCAGCATAAAACGAACCAAACATACATGAACAAGTTTTCGCATTGTACCATAGATAAAGATTGATATAATAAACAATAAAAATGACATAAGTATATATATAAGATAAATGCATATAAATATTTGAAATCAATGAACGAGAGATGAATGATACAATAAGCTGTGAAATAGCCAACGTTTGTGTTGGCATATTAGTTAAACATCATGAGCAAAACTAAACATTTTTATAAATCCTTCAAATCTAATTGCTTTATTACTACAGACGAACTGATTAAAAAATGTCTACTTTTTAAAACAAACATAGAAACATTATTAAACCCAGACCAAGCCGCGACAACAGAAAACTCATCATAAATTATTGCAACGACAGACAACGACAACACTGAGGGCTACAAAAAATTTTGCTTCGCCGCAGACAGTTGGTGCTTTGGGCTAACAAAAATACTGTACAAATCAAAAAAGCAGAGAGCACAAAACTTGCCACCGCTACACAAATGCCGAAACCGCAATGTGTATTTTTGTATCACAATTATCGCTCTCAAAATATTTTTGTTTAAACTCAATATTATATTCATTTTATACCGCAAGATATCGAGGTAAGTCTACAATATGAAGTTTTAAATAACTCAGAAACACAAAGGCAAATGTTTTAGTAGGTAACGGCTCCCACACCGTACAAACACAAAGGGAAAGACGTAAAGTATCAGGAAAAATGATAGGTCAGCAGCAGTAGCCTAGCAGAAAACAATATCTGGACTATGAAATTCTCCGTTGCTGTTTAACAATAACGCCGCGTTTTCAAAAGCGTAGCATAGTTTCCAAACTCCTTTAACCGCTAACTTAATACCATTTCTATGCAATGCCGAGTGTTGATTGATCACTTTCATTTTAGTTAATCTGCGGTTGCATTTAAACTCACGAAACGATGAGGTCCACACAGATGATTATCTGTAACCATCCAGAACTGCGGCTTGACGTGACGTGTTCCAGGCAACTATTGCACAGAACTTCTGGACAATGGACTTGGTTCACGGATCACTAAGTACATTCGACAATTCAAAGAATAATAAGATCGTGCAAATGTTTCACAGTAAATATGACGCATTCGCTAAATATGACAAGACCAGGTGTGTGTGCAAAGACAGTACGTGCACTTTGCAAACTTCAATGTGATAAACTTCTTACTGGGACCTCTACACTAAACGGTAAATTTGATGCATTTCAGCTTAGAGATTAGTTGAGCTATTGATATCATCCTGTTGCCGTTTCACTGGTAATTTATTACCTGCGTGAATTCTTCATAACACCTTCGGCCAGCTATAACCAAGCACCATAGCGCATCCCTATTCACAAAATACTGATTGGCGCGGAAATCTCTGCGGGCCAACCAAATATAGATTTTGTAAACGTCGAAAGCGTCATGGTTGGAAAACGCAGCACGGTTCCACGCTCGCAGCAAAAATGGTAATCTACATTATTGGCTAGCCTGAAACCCTTAGAGACAATATAGTTGATTTATTCTTACCAGAGAATTGACGCTTCACCGGCTATTGCTTGCGCAATCTTAACAGTAGGCCTGTCCAGGAGTCATAAAATATTCTCCTTCAGAAAATTTAGAAAATACAAGTCTACTTTTGGCTAAATTAACAAATTTTTACAACGATGGGTCTTCATTAACCCACTCACAGCTACTGTTCTTCGACAACAACAAATTACGTTTGAATATGCTGTACGAAATAAAAGCGACGAATATTGCATGATTGCACGCATGTTGTAATACGCTTGTTCTGGATTAAATTGTGCGCAGCATTAAAGATCGGAGAAAAAGCTTCGAGATAGCTCAGTGGCTAGTAAAGTGACTTTTACCCGATTGTTCGACACCTCGCCGCGACCAATAATTGTTCGTTGATACTCAAAATGTAAATTAATTCAGGAAGTAAACGGTGCATACTTTTCTTGTTTACTATCGTATTGGACCTAGTAGGAAATTGGTGCATGTCACATTGTCAATAACCGGAGAAAAAGCTTCGAGATAGCTCAGTGGCTAGTAAAGTGACTTTTACCCGATTGTTCGACACCTCGCCGCGACCAATAATTGTTCGTTGATACTCAAAATATAAATTAATTCAGGAAGTAAACGGTGCATACTTTTCTTGTTTACTATCGTATTGGACCTAGTAGGAAATTGGTGGATGTCACATTGTCAATAACCGGAGAAAAAGCTTCGAGATAGCTCAGTGGCTAGTAAAGTGACTTTTACCCGATTGTTCGACACCTCGCCGCGACCAATAATTGTTCGTTGATACTCGAAATGTAAATTAATTCAGGAAGTAAACGGTGCATACTTTTCTTGTTTACTATCGTATTGGACCTAGTAGGAAATTGGTGCATGTCACATTGTCAATAATTAGTGCACTAACAACCTTCATTCGTTCGACGGTAAAAAAGCAAAACGTTTACTGGGTTCTTTCTCAAATACCGAGTCGTCTACAATAAAGTTTTGAAATCTAAGTATTTATATAAGAGTGTTTCTTTTCAGTACTAAATATAGCTCAGTTTAAAGTTTCTCTGTGTATTTATGCA
>JASANE010029833.1:0-26182 GCA_030248225.1 Trileptium ribeirensis
TGTACTCGCTTGGTTACGTATTGCTATGAAAAACAATGATATTTACACTTTAGCCTCAAAATATACGCAACGGGAAAGTCAAGTTCGGTGAAAAAGTTGAAAAAGTCGCGTCATTTTACAGGAAAATTTCACTAGAAATTCCAGGAAATGTCTGTTTTTGTTCCACGAGGCTTCAAATCCCAGGCAAATCCAGGAAACAGGCACCCAATGTATTAGATAAACTTGTCAATAACCTGGTGGCATAGTACGTGGTTGAAATCGGAAACCCACCTTAATGGCGAGACGAAGCATTGCTTGATAGTGACCAAGGGCATCGGCGAATTTTTCAATGGCGAACGCTGCAAAGCCCAAATTTCGGTGCGCTCGACGTTCGCCAGCGACGTCGCCTGAAAAACCGGCTACTGATATCATAAACAATATTATTGTCACACACAAGACCCAGCTTATCGTTAACAACTTGAACAAACTCGGTACCAAATACGTTAGGCACGTTTCTCTGTTGTACCACTAACACTGGGTGATTGGTTACCCGTCCAAACGTAATACAATCGAAAAATACATTCGCTAGCTTTGCAATTTGTAAAACATTAACGCTATGGTTGAGCCGACGCAGCGCATTGGCAAAAACAGAAGTGAAATATGCAGTGGATTAGCAGTTGTAGGGAACATAAATCCCAATTTAATTGGCAGCTCAAAATCTTTCAACTCCCGACTTCCCGATCTGCCACCACAAATTTTTTGAGACGATATCACAAACAGTAATTTTAGCAAAAAATGGATACAACAAAACTTTATAGATTCCTGTTTTTATTTTGATTATTCATGATGAATTCTTTAGAAGCGCGACCTGTCGAAATCCATGTTTTCATTATCTATGATTCAAAGACAGCGAAATAGACGCTGTAAAGGCTTTGAAAACACGATAAGTATTATTCCACGGCACATTAGACCTTGGGTGCTAGGTTTTGCCCAGCTAACCTGTGGAACTCTGGACATTTGTGTTGAGAGACTTCCCAGTTGATCCTGTTGAAACGCCAGGAAGGTATTATTTTTATATATACCGTCACTGCGTAAACAATTCATATCGACGTATTATCTAGAATATGCTAGCCGGTTGTCGCTTCAAAATAACGTTCTTCAGATTACAATAACAACCTTCAAGTCTTAATTTTTCGAATTTCTTAAAATTGCTTTCTCTCACTTTGACAAGATTTAAATGCGTTCTTAATGAATCCCTACAAACGCAGCTGTCGCAGTAACAACTTATCCGTGTTCGCCAAAACTGAACTTACCAAAGCTGGGACAACAATAGTCTCCGCTCATGCAACAGATTGCTTTCTCGACACGACCGAGTTGCCAATACGCCGACGATAACGCAGCGAGCACCGACTGACGCAGCTTGAGGGACGTGGTTCCAACGGCCAGGGCACATTCAAGAATGTCGACGGCACGTTCAAATGCGGCCCGTGCGCGGTCCGCAATGGACCGCTCATCGTGTTAGTCTCGGTAGCTTCCGGCGCATCATTAGGTTTGTTCGCCGACACGGATGCAAGGAGCTCTTCTGGCCTACAACGCTGATCAGGAGAAACGGAGACTTTTTCGAGTCCAAGTTGACGCAACTGATTGTACGACGAGGTGAAGCGTTCTGAAACAAGTACAATATGGAAGTGATCAAATTGCCCGCGTGAAACAAATAAGAACGGAAACACCTGGTCCTACTTACCACCTACACCCGCGCTAATGTAATGACTTGCCGAGCGATCAGGTATCAGTCCAGCGCGTATCGTAAGCCAATGATCTACTGTTATTCTACGCGTACTTTTAAAAGGTTAAACAAAGAAATCGCAAGAGATTTAAACAGTGGCTTAGATAACGCTTTTACGATAGTTAATATTGATTACCAAACAGATGTTATTTAGAAACTCGGTGTCTAAACTATAATATTTGAACAATACATGTGCCGCTGAACTGACCACACCAACCGTAACTATAACAGAAACGCTTCAAAACAGGATGCCGATGTTAAAATGATGCCTTGCTGCTGTAGCTTCACTACCGAGCAATGCACGTTCGAATCTTCTACAGTTCATTGTTTGCTTCCAATTTCGTTAAATATATATAACTTGAGTAAGATTCGCTCTGTAATAGGTGGCGGTGCTCCCAAACTGAAGAGGAGAGACCCCGTTCGACAAAGAGGCATAACGTGCTAGCGCAACAAGTAACCAAAACAGACTGCAGCGCTTTAGCGTTCCAGCCACATTAGGCTCTCCCGAATGTCAAATTAGGACGGACGTTTTTCCCGGCTGAGGCAACACATACCGTAACTAGACGCAAATGCTGACCCTTAAATGGCATATGGCAGCAAGGACGCGTCAAGCACCGCGTTGAAAAAAATTAGAGCGTTTGCTCCGAGCCCCCGAGCGAGTCGGCGCGAAAACGCTACCAGTGCTTTCGTCGCATCGGCCGAGACATTTTCAACGCGAAGCCTTCCCGATAGCGCTCCTCGTTCATCAATTGACATTCTGAAACAGACAGCTATGTTAGTGGTCTATTTGTGTATTATAGCATACGACAAAAACGCGATTTGGTAATCCCGTTTTCACCCGGCGCGGTCAGCCAAATGCGATGTTGAATCGCAAAAAGTGACCGCGAACAGCGCCTACGCGGTGCTGCGTCGCAAATCATGCACGTGTACATATGTTAAATTCTTGATTTGTTCGCGTTCATCGCTTTTACGATCGTGAAATGACTTGACAAAAGCCTAACCCAGGTATATATACCTTCTAAAGTGGACTCACGCATAACAACTATTCAAGTAATTGTGCTGGTCTCTAGATAACCAAACTATGGTATTCAGCATACCGGAAAACCTATATTATAGGCAATTCTTGATTACCTATACGCAATACGTAACCAAACAACTGAAGACAGACTATATTGCGGAAATCGGTTTCATTGACTCTAAACCCTTTGAAAAGGTATGAAATATGTACGTTCAACTCTAGATAACAAATCATTGATTTTTGCAGTCATAAATGCCTATATATAGTCCATTCTGGACGCCCTGTACGCAATACATAATCAGACAAATAAAACCGCACTACATTTCGAACATCCGATTTGTCCACCGCAAAACCCCATGAAAACGTCTAATATAGTCAAATTAGGCTCTAGATAGAAAAACCATAGCATTCAACGTGTTTGATAACCTAATATGCACTCATTAGGTAAAATAAAAAAGGTAAGTTAAAACACAAAAATAGCATGCCCAAAATTGAAACATCGCAATTTCTGACAAAGGGTCGACGAACCATATTTGGGTCCACAGCCTTGGGGGGGAGTGTTGGTTAGCCCATACCCCTGGGAGTTAAGCTGTATCCCCTACATTTCTACTGAGGTGTGTTGGCCGAAAAACGACAACATGGCTGGTAACACCAATTAATATCTTGCCGGACTTCGAAGTAAAACACTTTCGAGAAGAACAAAACGAATTGCATAAAACCCACAAGAAAAATATTTAAAAGTTAGTAATTAGCTACAAGAAAGCCTGTTTTTAGCCATGTTTAAGTATTCAGCGCAGCTTCTATTTGTTTTCATAGCTACCACATAAACATTCGAGCGTTCTGCTAAATCGCCCGGAGTGTGACCCCTCGGCCACCGTACAATGAGCCCATCTACCAACCGTCAAAGAAGTGAAAAAAGCAATCAGAGAAATGTGCTCTAGAAAATCCCCAGACTAAAGTAGAATCTCGGTCGACTTCTGAAAAACTGGCCTTCCCGGTCTAAAATCTGGTTCAAAAACCAGATGCTCAAAGACTGGGAGTCCGCTTTAGTATTGCCTCTATTCAAAAAAGGAGACAAAGCGAAGTTTAAGAGCTACGGTGGAATTTCGTTGCTGGCGGTGAACTTCAAGATACTACAATTCGCATTAGTCAATCGCACAAAGCCTGTTATTAATCCACTGCTGCGTGAGACATAATCTGGCTTTCAGAGTGATCGCGCAGACCAGATTTTCACGCTGCGACAGATAGTAGAGCAACGCCACGAGACAGCCAAATAGTTGTCTGTTCCGTAGAATTTCAAGCTGCTTTCAATTCCGTAGCACGCCGAACGAAGATTACAATTCTTGAGCACGTATACGGACTGCCCTATCAAATAACACGAGTCATCAAACTTCTGTATTGAAGAACAAGCTTCAAAATACGTGGCTGAACCGATGTGAGAAACGAATTCAACCGGTATCCTACAAGGTCCCAGGTCCCATACTGTCGCCAACATTGCTCATGTCCGTTCATCTACAGGGTGCTTGACTCATTCTTCAGATCAAGCCAGTTTGACGGAGTCACCCTGCATCCTTATCCGAAACGTTTGAACGATCTTGCTTTGCAGACGATATCACGCTCCTGATATCCACTCGTCTTGATGGAGGCCTGTTCAATCTTGCCAGACTGAAGGCCTCCACTAAAGCCACTTCTATTTGTGTAAGGGAACTGCTCTACGCTGATGACTCAGCGCTCGGTGGCTTCGAACCTGTCCAGCATCAGAGATGGTGAAAGCCTTTAGTGATGCAGCAGCTAGTTTCGGGCTTCACATCAACTGCCAAAACGGAACTACTATATCAACCGCCACCGTCTCTAATGCTTGGAACGAAGCCGGTGGTATCCGTCAATGGCCAAAACCTGACAAATGCTCACTCCTATATCTATCTGGGTAGCTCTGTTTCCAACGACAACTCAATAGATGCAGAGATAAACAGAAGAATTCAATCAGCCTGTAAAGCCTTGGGCACTTTCAAAGATCAGCTGTGGTCCAGACATGACCTAAAACTGCACACAAAAATTAAAGTGTACAATGCTGCAGTTCTGCCATGTTAACTATACGCAAAAGAGACGCTAGTCCTACACCGGAAGTTTGTCAAACAGCTCGGGAGCATTCAACTCCGCCATCTTCGCCAGATGATGAACATCAGGTGGCAAGACAAAATATCAGATGTCGCTATCTTGGAACGCGCAGGCGTGGCAAGCGTTGAAGCACACATTACCGCAGCACAACTCAGGTGGGCTGGTGACATCTCACGAATGCCAGAAGATCGACTACCCAAAAAGTGTTGTTCAGCAAGCTTGAACACGGAAAAACGAAAATATGGTGGACAGAGGCTGAGGTTCAGACACACTAAAGAGGAACATGGTCGGTGGGAACATAAATCCAAGCACATTGGAACAGCAGGCGTCTGACAGAGCAGGTTGGCGTAACTCACTACACCAAGCCAAAAAGATAGTCGAAGCAAAAAGACAATCTGCATCGCAGGCTGCACACGACAGGCGACATACAGCTCCAGTCTCAGGCGAATTCAGTTGTGACTATTGTGATCGCCGATGTCGTTCTGAGCCCGGGTTACCGCTCACGACGAGCATGGAGACACTAACTTTCACGATTCCCTTAAAAATCATCTTCGACAACGAAGGATTACCGACATACGACACTCTCCTGTCCATACAATCGCCAACATTGCTCATGTCCGTTATCTACAGGGTGCTTGACTCATTCTTCAGATCAAGCCAGGTTGACGGAGTCACCCTGCATCCTCATCCGAAACGTTTGAACGATCTTGCTTTCCGGATGATATCGCGCTCCTGTCCATACTATCGCCAACATTGCTCATGTCCGTTATCTAAAGGGTGCTTGACTCATTCTTCAAATCAAGCCAGTTTGAGGGAGTCACACTGCATCCTCATCCGAAACGTTTGAACGATCTTGCTTTCCGGATGATATCGCGCTCCTGTCCATACTATCGCCAACATTGCTCATGTCCGTTATCTACAGGGTGCTTGACTCATTCTTCAGATCAAGCCAGGTTGACGGAGTCACCCTGCATCCTCATCCGAAACGTTTGAACGATCTTGCTTTGCGGATGATATCGCGCTCCTATCCATACTGTCGCCAACATTGCTCATGTCCGTTATCTACAGGGTGCTTGATTCATTCTTCAGAACAAGCCAGTTTGAGGGAGTCACACTGCATCCTCATCCGAAACGTTTGAACGATCTTGCTTTCCGGATGATATCGCGCTCCTGTCCATACTATCGCCAACATTGCTCATGTCCGTTATCTACAGGGTGCTTGACTCATTCTTCAGATCAAGCCAGGTTGACGGAGTCACCCTGCATCCTCATCCGAAACGTTTGAGCGATCTTGCTTTGTGGATGATATCGCGCTCCTGTCCATACTATCGCCAACATTGTTCATGTCCGTTATCTACAGGGTGCTTGACTCATTCTTCAGATCAAGCCAGTTTGACGGAGTCACCCTGCATCCTTATCCGAAACGTTTGAACGATCTTGCTTTGCAGACGATATCACGCTCCTGATATCCACTCGTCTTGATGGAGGTCTGTTCGGATATTCCGACGTTTGAAGGCCTCCACTAAAGCCACTTCTTTGTGTAAGGGAACTGCTCTACGCTGATGACTCAGCGCTCGTGGCTTCGAACCTGTCCGACATCCGGAGAGATACGTAAAAGCCTTTAAGTGATGCAGCAGCTAGTTTCGGGCTTCGCATCAACACTGCCAAAACGGAACTGTCTATCAACCGCCACCGTCTCCAATGCTTTTGCAACGAAGCCGGTGGTATCCGTGAATGGCCAAAACCTGACAAATGCTCACTCCTATATTTATCTGGGTAGCTCTGTTTCCAACGACAACTCAATAGATACAGAGATAAACAGAAAAATTGAATCAGCCTCTGTCCAGCATATTTTTCGTTTTTCCGGGTGTTCAGCTTGCTGAACAACACTTTTTGGTAGTCGATCTTCTGGCATTCGTCAAGGTCACCAGCCCACCTGAGTTGTGCTGCGGTAATGTGTGCTTCAACGCTTGCCACGCCTGCGCGTTCCAAGATAGCGACATCTGATATTTTGTCTTGCCACCTGATGTTCATCATCTGGCGAAGATGGCGGAGTTGAATGCTCCCGAGCTGTTTGACAAACTTCCGGTGGAGGACTAGCGTCTCTGTTGCGTATAGTAAACATGGCAGAACTGCAGCATTGTACACTTTAATTTTTGTGTGCAGTTTTAGGTCATGTCTGGATCACAGCCGATCTTTCAAAGTGCCGAAGGCTTAACAGGCTGATTGAATTCTTCTGTTTATCTCTGTATCTATTGAGTTGTCGTTGGAAACAGAGCTACCCAGATAAATATAGGAGTGAGCATTTGTCAGGTTTTGGCCATTGACGGATACCACCGGCTTCGTTGCAAGCATTGGAGACGGTGGCGGTTGATATAATAGTTCCGTTTTGGCAGTGTTGATGCGAAGCCCGAAACTAGCTGCTGCATCACTAAAGGCTTTCACTATCTCTTGTATGTCGGACAGGTTCGAAGCCACGAGCGCTGAGTCATCAGCGTAGAGCAGTTCCCTTACACAAATAGAAGTGGCTTTAGTGGAGGCCTTCAGTCTGGCAAGATTGAACAGGCCTCCATCAAGACGAGTGGATATCAGGAGCGTGATATCGTCTGCAAAGCAAGATCGTTCAAACGTTTCGGATAAGGATGCAGGGTGACTCCGTCAAACTGGCTTGATCTGAAGAATGAGTCAAGCACCCTGTAGATAACGGACATGAACAATGTTGGCGATAGTATGGACAGGAGCGCGATATCATCCACAAAGCAAGATCGCTCAAACGTTCTCCTTTTTGCCTCCCTCGAACTAAAAAACCAAAAACAAAAAAATAAAACAATTGAGGATGCAGGGTGACTCCGTCAACCTGGCTTGATCTGAAGAATGAGTCAAGCACCCTGTAGATAACGGACATGAGCAATGTTGGCGATAGTATGGACAGGAGCGCGATATCATCCGGAAAGCAAGATCGTTCAAACGTTTCGGATGAGGATGCAGTGTGACTCCCTCAAACTGGCTTGTTCTGAAGAATGAATCAAGCACCCTGTAGATAACGGACATGAGCAATGTTGGCGACAGTATGGATAGGAGCGCGATATCATCCGCAAAGCAAGATCGTTCAAACGTTTCGGATGAGGATGCAGGGTGACTCCGTCAACCTGGCTTGATCTGAAGAATGAGTCAAGCACCCTGTAGATAACGGACATGAGCAATGTTGGCGATAGTATGGACAGGAGCGCGATATCATCCGGAAAGCAAGATCGTTCAAACGTTTCGGATGAGGAAGGACCAAAAGAACAAAGAAAAAAAAAAAAAAAAAGAAAAATAAAAAAAAAAAAAAAAAAAAAAAAAATGCAGTGTGACTCCGTCAAACTGGCTTGATTTGAAGAATGAGTCAAGCACCCTTTAGATAACGGACATGAGCAATGTTGGCGATAGTATGGACAGGAGCGCGATATCATCCGGAAAGCAAGATCGTTCAAACGTTTCGGATGAGGATGCAGGGTGACTCCGTCAACCTGGCTTGATCTGAAGAATGAGTCAAGCACCCTGTAGATAACGGACATGAGCAATGTTGGCGATTGTATGGACAGGAGTGTGTCGTATGTCGGTAATCCTTCGTTGTCGAAGATGATTTTTAAGGGAATAGTGAAAGTCAGTGTCTGCATGCTCGTCTGTGAGCAGTAAGCCGGCTCCAGAACGACATCGGCGATCACAATAGTCACAACTGAATTCGCCTGAGACTGGAGCTGTATGTCGCCTGTCGTGTGCAGCCTGCGATGCAGATTGTCTTTTTGCTTCGACTATCTTTTTGGCTTGGTGTAGTGAGTTACGCCAACCTGCTCTGTCAGACGCCTGCTGTTCCAATGTGCTTGGATTTATGTTCCCACCGACCATGTTCCTCTTTAGTGTGTCTGAACCTCAGCCTCTGTCCACCATATTTTCGTTTTTCCGTGTTCAAGCTTGCTGAACAACACTTTTTGGGTAGTCGATCTTCTGGCATTCGTGAGATGTCACCAGCCCACCTGAGTTGTGCTGCGGTAATGTGTGCTTCAACGCTTGCCACGCCTGCGCGTTCCAAGATAGCGACATCTGATATTTTGTCTTGCCACCTGATGTTCATCATCTGGCGAAGATGGCGGAGTTGAATGCTCCCGAGCTGTTTGACAAACTTCCGGTGGAGGACTAGCGTCTCTGTTGCGTATAGTAAACATGGCAGAACTGCAGCATTGTACACTTTAATTTTTGTGTGCAGTTTTAGGTCATGTCTGGATCACAGCCGATCTTTCAAAGTGCCGAAGGCTTAACAGGCTGATTGAATTCTTCTGTTTATCTCTGTATCTATTGAGTTGTCGTTGGAAACAGAGCTACCCAGATAAATATAGGAGTGAGCATTTGTCAGGTTTTGGCCATTGACGGATACCACCGGCTTCGTTGCAAGCATTGGAGACGGTGGCGGTTGATATAATAGTTCCGTTTTGGCAGTGTTGATGCGAAGCCCGAAACTAGCTGCTGCATCACTAAAGGCTTTCACTATCTCTTGTATGTCGGACAGGTTCGAAGCCACGAGCGCTGAGTCATCAGCGTAGAGCAGTTCCCTTACACAAATAGAAGTGGCTTTAGTGGAGGCCTTCAGTCTGGCAAGATTGAACAGGCCTCCATCAAGACGAGTGGATATCAGGAGCGTGATATCGTCTGCAAAGCAAGATCGTTCAAACGTTTCGGATAAGGATGCAGGGTGACTCCGTCAAACTGGCTTGATCTGAAGAATGAGTCAAGCACCCTGTAGATAACGGACATGAGCAATGTTGGCGACAGTATGGGACCTGGGACCTTGTAGGATACCGGTTGAATTCGTTTCTCACATCGGTTCAGCCACGTATTTTGAAGCTTGTTCTTCAATACAGAAGTTTGATGACTCGTGTTATTTGATAGGGCAGTCCGTATACGTGCTCAAGAATTGTAATCTTCGTTCGGCGTGCTACGGAATTAAAAGCAGCTTGAAATTCTACGGAACAGACAACTATTTGGCTGTCTCGTGGCGTTGCTCTACTATCTGTCGCAGCGTGAAAATCTGGTCTGCGCGATCACTCTGAAAGCCAGATTATGTCTCACGCAGCAGTGGATTAATAACAGGCTTTGTGCGATTGACTAATGCGAATTGTAGTATCTTGAAGTTCACCGCCAGCAACGAAATTCCACCGTAGCTCTTAAACTTCGCTTTGTCTCCTTTTTTGAATAGAGGCAATACTAAAGCGGACTCCCAGTCTTTGAGCATCTGGTTTTTGAACCAGATTTTAGACCGGGAAGGCCAGTTTTTCAGAAGTCGACCGAGATTCTACTTTAGTCTGGGGATTTTCTAGAGCACATTTCTCTGATTGCTTTTTTCACTTCTTTGACGGTTGGTAGATGGGCTCATTGTACGGTGGCCGAGGGGTCACACTCCGGGCGATTTAGCAGAACGCTCGAATGTTTATGTGGTAGCTATGAAAACAAATAGTAAGCTCGCGCTGAATACTAAACATGGCTAAAAACAGGCTTTCTTGTAGCTAATTACTAACTTTTAAATATTTTTCTTGTGGGTTTTATGCAATTCGTTTTGTTCTTCTCGAAAGTGTTTTACTTCGAAGTCCGGCAAGATATTAATTGGTGTTACCAGCCATGTTGTCGTTTTTCGGCCAACACACCTCAGTAGAAATGTAGGGGATACAGCTTAACTCCCAGGGGTATGGGCTAACCAACACTCCCCCCCAAGGCTGTGGACCCAAATATGGTTCGTCGACCCTTTGTCAGAAATTGCGATGTTTCAATTTTGGGCATGCTATTTTTGTGTTTTAACTTACCTTTTTTATTTTACCTAATGAGTGCATATTAGGTTATCAAACACGTTGAATGCTATGGTTTTTCTATCTAGAGCCTAATTTGACTATATTAGACGTTTTCATGGGGTTTTGCGGTGGACAAATCGGATGTTCGAAATGTAGTGCGGTTTTATTTGTCTGATTATGTATTGCGTACAGGGCGTCCAGAATGGACTATATATAGGCATTTATGACTGCAAAAATCAATGATTTGTTATCTAGAGTTGAACGTACATATTTCATACCTTTTCAAAGGGTTTAGAGTCAATGAAACCGATTTCCGCAATATAGTCTGTCTTCAGTTGTTTGGTTACGTATTGCGTATAGGTAATCAAGAATTGCCTATAATATAGGTTTTCCGGTATGCTGAATACCATAGTTTGGTTATCTAGAGACCAGCACAATTACTTGAATAGTTGTCAGTGTATTCTATGGGTTTAGGATCGACGAGGTTTTAGGATTTTCAGGGGTTTCAGGTTCAAGAGGCTTTAGGGTGGTATATACATCAAACACAGTCTGTTATAGCTGATTAAACAAAATGATAACATAAAAATGAAATCACTCCTATAATCCTCACTTGCCAATTACCATTAAATAGTAATGATTAAGTGGGCGGCGTCTGGTCATTATCATCGTCGAACTAAAAGCAGCAGTAGTATTGTAGAATCGGTTGCTGACAGGCGAACAGATGCGGGTCCGCCGGATAACATTGGTCGGTCAAAAGTAAGTTTTTCGGGAGTAGAACGTTTGTTACATTGTGTCGGCAAACACAAGGCACTCGTTTCCATAAGGTTGGGCAACCAGTGCACTTCAACTAGACTATGATGATGATTTGCGGATCACATTACTATGAGGCAAACTGTGATACTGCTCGCAGTTTCAGTTAAATACTGTTCATTACTAAGAACGCAGTTTCTGGCTTTGTTGCACATAAATATGTTACTTTGCTCCAATGTAGACTGATTTATTAAATTCGCAAGCGCACTGGCTGGTGCTTGACGCAATTTATAGCTAAGCTAACAGCTAAGTAGTTATAAAGGTTTCATACTATTTTATGTATATTAAGATGGACAGGTTCAATTTTAAAATACACCGCAGCTCTCTGAATGGGTAAAACAACTGCTAGAAGCATCCACCTGGCTTTGTTTTGCTAAACTCTTGCATGGTCAAGATGAAAAATTCCTACTGAAATTATGTGTGCTATGCGTGAGTCCATTTTAGGTACGTACACCTGGGTTATTCTTTTGTCAAGTCAGTTACGATCGTAAAAGCGATGAACGCAAACCAACCACGAATTTTTCTTATGTACGTATGCATGCACGATTTGCGATGCAGCAACGCGTAGGCGCAGTTCGCGGTCACTATTTTGTGATTTAGCATCGCACTGTGCTGACCACGCACACGTGAAAACGCGATTAGCGATCGCATTTTTCTCGTATGCTATAATGCAAAAATAGGCCGAGAACATTGCGGTCTGATTCAGAATGTCGTTTGCTGAACGCGGACAAACGTGCAAAGTTATACAAGCATACTAATAAAAAAATACCCAAATTCGATTCGTACATTGCAGTGCCCATGTTCGCGTTCACAAAAATGCAAATATCAATGACTACAATATGAATGCGAATCAGTTATTCGTGATTTTGATAAAAGAACGACCTTGGAGTACGGACCTAAAGTGGACTCACGCCTTACTTACTTGTCACAGAGCAATTTTCTGATGTAATATTTTCGTTTGCTGTACCAAAAATCACATTGTATGTAGGTATTGAACGTACGTTTCGACTACAGATGACGCAAAAATGTGGAAAAGTAAAAAACATCGTGATTCCGGTTCCGGCATGGTTTTTGCCGGAACTGGAATTCCGGTGTGGTGATATGTACAATTGCCAGTTATTCGCGATTTGGTAGGAAAATAATATTTCATTTGTTCGCTGGTAAAGGCACCATTCCATTATTGTGGCGAGTACTGTATTTGTGTTTTTTTTCAATAGGCGCGCTATCGGGAAGGCTTCGCGTTGAAATGTCTCGGCCGATACAACGAAGCACTGGTAGCGTTTTCACGCGGACTCGCTCAAGACTCGACAAACGCTCAAATTTTCAACGCGGTGCTTGACGCTGTTGCTCATATGCCATTTAAGGGTCAGCATTTGGTCTAATTACGTATGTGTTGTAGCCAAAACGTCCGTCCTAATTTGACATTTGGGAGAGCCTAATGTAGCTGGAACGCTAAAGCGTCAGTCTGTTTTGGTTTCTTGTTGCACTAGCAAATTATGCCTCTTTGTCGAACGGTCTTGTCTTCATTTGGGAGCACCGCCACCTATTACAGAGCGAATCTTACTCAAGTTATATATATTTAACGAAATTGGAAGCAAACAATGAACTGAGAAGATTCGAACGTGCATTGCTCGGTAGTGAAGCTACAGCAGCAAGGCATCATTCTCAACATCGGCATCCTGTTTTGAAGCGTTTCTGTTATAGTTACGGTTGGTGTGGTCAGTTCAGCGGCACATGTATTGTTCAAAATATCATAGTTTAGACACCCAGTTTTTGAAATAACATCTGTTTGGTAATCAATATTAACTATCGTAAAAGCGTTATCTAAGCCACTGTTTAAATCTCTTGCGATTTCTTTGTTTAACCTTTTAAAAGTACGCGTAGAATAACAGTAGATCATTGGCTTACGATACGCGCTGGACTGATACCTGATCGCTCGGCAAGTCATTACATTAGCGCGGGTGTAGGTGGTAAGTAGGACCAGGTGTTTCCGTTCTTATTTGTTTCACGCGGGCAATTTGATCAATTTCTATATTGTACTCTGTTTCAGAACGCTTCACCTCGTTGTACAATCAGTTGCGTCAACTTGGACTCGAAAAGTCTCCGTTTCTCCTGATCAGCGTTGTAGGCCAAGAGCTCCTTGCATCCGTGTCGGCGAACAAACCTAATGATGCGCCGGAAGCTACGGAGACTAACACGAGTGAGCGGTCCATTGCGGACCGCGCACGGGCCGCATTGAAATGTGCCGTCGACATTCTTGAATGTGCCCTGGCCGTTGGAACCACGTCCCTCAAGCTGCGTCAGTCGGTGCTCGCTGCGTTATCGTCGGCGTATTGGCAACTCGGTCGTGTCGAGAAAGCAATTTGTTGCATGAGCGGAGACGTATCGCTTGCTCGAGCTTTGGGTAAGTTCAGTTTTGGCGAACACGGCAGTAAGTTGTTACTGCGACAGCTGCGTTTGTAGGGGATTTATTAGTAGTCGCATCAAATCTTGTCAAAGTGAAGAAAGCAATTTTAGATCTAAAATTAAGACTTAAAGGTTGTTATTGTATCTAATAACGTTATTTTGAAGCGACAACCGGCTAGCATATTCTAGATAATACGTCGATATGAATTGTTTACGCAGTGACGGTATATATAAAAATAATACCTTCCTGGCGTTTCAACAGGATCAACTGGGAAGTCTCTCAACACAAATGTCCAGAGTTCCACAGGTTAGCTGGGGCAAAACCTAGCACCCAAGGTCTAATGTCGTGGAATAATACTTATCGTGTTTTCAAAGCCTTTACAGCGCCTATTTCGCTGTCTTTGAATCATAGATAATGAAAACATGGATTTCGACAGGTCGCGCTTCTAAAGAATTCATCATGAATAATCAAAATAAAAGCAGTAATCTATAAAGTTTTGTTGTATCCATTTTTTGCTAAAACTACTGTTTGTGATATCGTCTCAAAAAATTTGTGGTGGCAGATCGGGGAAGCCTCGGGAGTTGAAAGATTTTGAGCTGCCAATTAAATTGGGATTTATGTTCCCTACAACTGCTAATCCACTGCATATTTCACTTCTGTTTTTGCCAATGCGCTGCGTCGGCTCAACCATAGCGTTAATGTTTTACAAATTGCAAAGCTAGCGAATGTATTTTTCGATTGTATTACGTTTGGACGGGTAACCAATCACCCAGTGTTAGTGGTACAACAGAGAAACGTGCCTAACGTATTTGGTACCGAGTTTGTTCAAGTTGTTAACGATAAGCTGGGTCTTGTGTGTGACAATAATATTGTTTATGATATCAGTAGCCGGTTTTTCAGGCGACGTCGCTGGCGAACTTCGAGCGCACCGAAATTTGGGCTTTGCAGCGTTCGCCATTGAAAAATTCGCCGATGCCCTTGGTCACTATCAAGCAATGCTTCGTCTCGCCATTAAGGTGGGTTTCCGATTTCAACCACGTACTATGCCACCAGGTTATTGACAAGTTTATCTAATACATTGGGTGCCTGTTTCCTGGATTTGCCTGGGATTTGAAGCCTCGTGGAACAAAAACAGACATTTCCTGGAATTTCTAGTGAAATTTTCCTGTAAAATGACGCGACTTTTTCAACTTTTTCACCGAACTTGACTTTCCCGTTGCGTATATTTTGAGGCTAAAAGTGTAAATATCATTGTTTTTCATTTGAGACCACTTTGCACAAACGTATTAACCGAACTTATCCTTGTCCTTCATGCCTATCTATGCTATCACTGCTTATCCACCCGTTCCTACTTATCAGGTAACAAGTTGAGTAACATAATTCTTACCTACACCTGCACCGTCAAATCAAAAATGAGCTGTATAATAACAAAATAAGATTCTGCTATAGCAATTAGAATAATAATCAACTGAATTAAACGTTATTTGGCGAGACATGAATTTTTTTAGTTTGAATTTTGATGGTAAAAATTTCCTGGAATTTGAGACTCATCAAGCCTCGCTTCGGGTACCCGGATTACAATTTATATTAAAGTGCAAGTGCACTGTAGGCGAGGATAGTGTTGTTCTTTTGTCAAAATCAGGACCTGAATCGTGCAAAATGTCGCTTTTATATTTCTGCCACCGGATATTAGTAGGTTAGCAAACACTAACACGGGCTCAGTTATATGGGAACGCAGTTTGCATTATGTGCACATTTCTCTATTTTGCACGTTTGCGCGCAGTCATAAATAACGTATTGATTAGGACTTCAATAAAATAGAATTCACGTGATTGTCTTTGTTTGCGAAATTCTCTCCCGCGTCGTTATTAGCCGCTAGATGATATCTGGAGTTGTACGGTTTGCTAAAACATATGCTCGCTGTTTGATAACGGTCGCACTACATTATTTTCGTTCTTTCTTTTTTAGACAGACGCCGATGCAGTCACTGTTGCGAGCGCTCATTCGTGGATCGGCCGCTGTCAGTGGCATTTGTTCGACGAGCAACGAGCGCTTGAGTCACATCGCACTGCGCTTGCAATTTCGGAAGCTGCTGCCGTCGACAGCGATGATCATCAAATGCAAGCCACCAGCGTGACCGAATTGTCGACGTTTACAGCGCCAAAGGACTGCAGCGAAACAACAGCTATTGACCGATTAGTCCGGCAAGCGGCAACACCTCGAACCATTTTTATGGCCCGCGAAAACGGGGCCTTAGCTGAAATTTACTACACTGCCTTCAATGATTGCGCCAACTCTGAGCGATGTTACACTGCTCAGCTTGCGCTGGCTCGCCAGCTCGGAGATGTTGCTCAAGAGGTTAGTTTTTGTCCGGACAGCCACTTAGCTGCTATTATTTTTTTCTCAACGCGATTATTGTTGTTTTTCCAAAATGAGTTTTCCGACTGATACCTCTGCAACGTTGTCGTTTTGGCAAGCTTAATCCAATCAGTTTGTAGCTAGCAGAAAGCGAGCTACCCGAATTTCGCGGCTAGAAGCCTAAAACTGTCACAAAGCCACTACACTTTTGAAGATGGTTTGGATCACCCTTTATAGATTAGCTCATGGGTCTTTTTACTTTGTTCTACCATTGAAAAAATCTTAAAAGTTGCTGCAGCGGTTGTTTAGTTTACTCTGAAGTTACGTAGCAGCAGAGAAACAATTAATGATTGCCATTACCAAGGAATAACCTTAGTTCCGGGTCAGACGAAAATCGTGTTCCGGTTGCGGTTCCTTCAAAAGGCAAAAACCACACCGGAACCGGAATTCGGGTTTAAAAATTTTGCTTGAAATTTTCCTCATTTTTGATTTATCTGTGGTCCATACATATGAAATATACACAATGATCAAGTTCCAATATAACAAAAAAAATTAACTGAGCCAAGTGCCGAGAGAAACATAAGTAGAATACAATTTCGGTAAGAATTTTTCATCTTAACCATGCAGGAGTTTGTTGACAAAATAAAGCCAGCTCGATGCTTGTTACAGCTATTTTACACATGCAAAAGTCTACGGGGTATATTAGAATGAAATCGAACCAACTCGGTAACAGAGTATGGAAATTTAGAAGCACTTAGCTGTAAGCTTGACTGAGATAAGTTGCGTCAAGCACCAGCCAGTGCGCTTGTAAACGTTGTAAAGCAATCTACATTGAAGTAAAGTAACATCATCGGCAACGCAGCCAGAAACTGTATTCTTCCCAATGAACAGTATTTATTGAAATTGTGCGAGCAGTATAATAGTTTGTCTCTTTTATAGCATTCTGATAAGAAAGTTATCATTATCATCTAGCTGACGGGCACTAGTTGCCTAACGCTAGCTTAAACAATGTCTCTGACCACTGACCGGAAAATTATATATCTTCCTTCATTTTTTGTTAGAACCATATAAACCAATAATTTTAAGTTTCCTGTAAAATAACATGTAACAAACGTATATGTAGTAAAACGAGGCGATTGGAGACAGAACAAAAGTGTTTAGTCTACGCTTCATACAAGCGTGTTTAGCTGCACGCACATATAGTTTGACTCAATTTACGCAAGGCCGTATCCTTGAAGACGTTTATTGCTCTGGCGTACCATTAAACCAATGAATTTTATTAGCCTCAGTTTCTTCAAAGTTCCAGAGAGACAATAATGCCATCACAATACATTATGCTTCATGTAAAAGTTATTTTTAATACATCTAAAATCCACGGTGCCTTCCTTTCTCCTTCATCTGGTTTATTATGTATACGATTCGAAGACCAGGTTCCGGATTCGGTTCTGGTTATTACTTAGGGCAAACCCAACGGATATAACGGCGGTACTAAGCGAATTACCGTATCATATATTTGTCCTTATTGACATGAGACATCC
Organism: Trileptium ribeirensis; assembly: GCA_030248225.1. Classification (NCBI taxonomy): domain Eukaryota; kingdom Metazoa; phylum Nematoda; class Enoplea; order Enoplida; family Thoracostomopsidae; genus Trileptium; species Trileptium ribeirensis. The sequence goes on from JASANE010029833.1 coordinate 17,834, forward strand.
GTAGCTGACCTAAAATAGCAATAAAAGGTCTTAAAATGATGTAAAAACGTGTCTGTTCAGGTTAAAACCATTCTTTTCAATATTTTTTGTTGAAATTGATCAGTTTTAACCAAACAAAGTCATTTTCGCAAAACTTTCGGCAATTTTCTATGAAAACCGGAGGGTGTTTTTATTCGAGGTAAGCCCACAATTTTGCTAGGGGTACCGAAAAATGCCAGGACTTCCATCCCTCCACTTTGGAGAATCCAGCATATTACATTTCCTACGAACAATATTTATATATATATCGGTAAATGTTTTTTCAGTGCGATGCCCTGGTCGGCATCGGTCGTTGTTATGAATTGTTGTTAAAGAAGTCCGGATCCGCACCGTCCTTTAATTGGCTGAGTGAAAGCCTTGGCCGCCTAAAAACGGCATCGATAGATTTAACGCAACGGCGACAGCTGGAAGCGCGAATTTTGGGCCAACTGTCTCGGCTCCATCTCCGGCGACAACAACGGGCTTTGGCACATCGATACGCTGAGCAGCAACTGCAGTCGGCGCTGGCGGCAAACGATAGCCATCTCGAGGCATTAGCATGTGCCAACTTGGGTAAGCGCGTTTTACTAGCAAACAAACTAATGTAAATCATCATACTGGTGGTCCAAAATTGTTTGAAGACAGAAGCCATAACGTATTTCATCCTGTATCAACAGATAGAGAGCGATCAGAGTTCTGAATGAATATCAGCGTTATTTATGAATGTTCATTAATTCGCGTTACTTCATTCTGAATGAGCAGGAAGCGTTCATTCCTTTGATCACAATGAACTTGAGAGAATTTATAGGAAACGTTTTGTGTTTTAATTATTATTATTTTCAGGGCGTGTGTATCGGAGTAGCAGTTGTTACGAGAACGCGGTAAAAATTTATCGACACCGACTTGAGATAGCTCGAAAAATGCAACCGTCTTCGACGAAACAAGCAACAAATCATTTGCAACGACGCTGTACCGATCCCAGGGCCGAGCGGCCGTGCCTAGTCTTGATGGCCGCGTATCGTGATTTGGGAAGGCTCTGCATGGAACAAGCCAATTTGGACTCGAGCGCCTCCAGTGGCCTTCGGCAAAGTGTGTTCGAATGTTTCGAGCAACAACTTAAAATCGCATCCACAGTCGGTGACAAAGTGAGTACTAATTTTGGGCTCAAACCTGTTCTCTGTTTGAAGTTCGTGATGTATCGCGTGTCTTTTGTTTTAAGTTTTGTTGTAGCGGCTGACGTCAAAAGCTGTAATTATTTTTTAAATATTATTATTGTATGACACATTCATTTCTGTTGGCCATCCCTGTCGGTGCGTTTTAGTTGGATTCACAATCCCTTGGCTAGCGTTGAAATAATTGCTCAATAATTTCTTTGTTTACTTTTCTACTTTCCGGTTTTCAAGCTAATATGTGCTTCTTATTACTCTTAGCTAATTAATAAATTTCTTAGATTGACATTAGCTTGCGTGTCTGTTACTAATTCGGTAATCGTGGGTTCTCGATGAGTTTGTGAGTTCTCTGAGAACATAATCCACAATTTATAGTATTTTTGTCTCCAAAAAATTGTTTTTAGCTCAGTGTTGACGTATTGCTACAAATTCATAGTTGAAGTTGTATTCATTATAAATAGCTCTCTTCGAATGTATTTGTTTGGTACTAAATTTTACCGGATTATTTGAAAAAAAATTACGTATCCGCTTGACCACTTAAACAAATTTGTTGATGGGCTCCGCTTGAGCCCTTAAACAAAATTGTTGATGGGCGTCTTGTTCATATTTTACCTTTTCATTTTTGATGTCGATATTTCTTTGTCGAGGATAAAATAAAAAAATCATTTACTTATTTCTTTCAGAATGTAAGTTTCAAGGAGATAGCTTTTGAACTGGTGCGCACAAATTGCAAAAAACTGAATTTAGGGTATTTTCCCGTTTTTTGTTTGCGTCACGCAAGCACTCATTTTGCTGTTTTGACGCCATATTTATGCATGCTATGTCACCTAAACTGATATAGACAGGTGAAAATGGTTGTTTTCCATGGGAATAGTGGGAGATCGATATAATAGATGGTCAAAATGTGTCAGTTTAAGGCGTCTTGGAGTTTTGAGACCATTATTTGTCAAGTATAGTGATACAGATAAATGAAAAATGGTTTGCGCTGTGTGACTTTGGCTGCCGATAATGTTATTATAGATGGTTTTCTGTTTCCTGGCCAGTTAGGGCATTTTTCTCTCGGCTAATTGAATTGGGACAAGCAAGCAGAGTTTTTTGAAAGGACCGATACCAAAAATTAGTTTTATCTGTTTTCTTTACGAGTTTCGAGGATATTCGTTGAAAAAACAAATGTTTTTGAGGTTTTCACGGTGTGTCATAACGTTGCTGTCATATAAATTGCTAATGCATTAATGTCTTTCTGAAATTTTGAAAAATAGGGTAAATTGTACTGGTTTCCGATGAGCCTAAAATCTTTATTGCCATGAATGTATTTCCATTAGGCAGAACAGTAATTTGCTTACGGTGGAGGGGGGGTTTGGTTTGACTAAGCTATTCCTTGTGCTGAAACTGCGCCTGGCCTATTTTTGAGAAGCCACACAACGGTTGCCGTAGAGTAGGTTTTGGCCATTGTGCAACTGTAGTGGCTTGTTGTGTTTTATGAATTTCCATAATTTGATCTCGAGCTACTACTAACGAGGGTGTATTATTGAAGAGTACGGCACATGTCATTTTTATTTTCCTTTATCTGATGATGTGGTCTCGGCTACCCCTCTCTGCAAAGGATCTGTACCAGCTGTAAGCTCTTCAATGACCAATGGAAACAGAGCAAGAATGTAAGTCACCGGTGATTGCTACTCCTGTTGTAGTCTCATTATCTATTGGCAAGGCGATACGTGTCGGAAGACGTTTGACAGTGAAGGGTAGCCGAGGAACCTTCTTAGCGATTTTCGGGAGGGGTTAAGTGGAAAAGCGACCACTTGTCGAATAAGTCATTGTGTATGACCGAGTGTCACACTCTTGTACTTTTTCGAACTTTTGCTGCTTGAAGCTACTGATGACAATAATGAATTATTGTGGGTGTTTATATAATTTCATTGGATTCACTAAGTATATTGTGTGCACTCTCTGGAAATGAAACTTATATTTTTCGTTTCTTTAACTTAACAAGCCACGACAACTTTTTGAAATAATTTTATTGCATGGTTATTGGAGAACATTGCATGAAACTTTTCCTTTTTAATAATCCGTGTGCTTCTGTCGTTTCCATATTTATCGCTCATTCCTGAGTTATGTTTTTACCGACCGAATGGTGTTTTCTAATTTGAGCGGTCGGAAGCGGAGTCTCAAGGCAGTCTGGGTAGAGCGTATTTCACGTTGAGCGACGATCGTGATCGCGCACGAACCGCGTTCGAGACGCAGTTGCAGTTGGGACGTGATACGAGTGACCTCGGGATACAAATGAATGCCATCAAAGGTCTTGGCGACATCGACGCTGCGTCTACGGCGCACGACGTTGGCTGTGGCCGACAAGCAATCCAGTATTATGAGCAGTATTTGATGTTGGCACAGGAGCGCAACGACCTTGGCTCGGAATGCGATGCATGCGATTTGCTTGGTTGGTTTAAGCTACAACTCTTTAAGCGCTTATGCTGTCTTTCATGCTGACATTACTTCTCTGCGTCAGCTTACCAGTCATATTGGAAAATCGTCGCACTGCCTTGCCCACAGCTTTCCGGAAAGTGGGGGACCTTGGGGCCACGTGTTCATTCTCAGCGGAATTTTCCTAGTGGTTTTTTATGCTTAAAACGTTAAATATTTCCATTTTTCATGTACTTTTACTGTCGTACAAGTATAGTCAGGCTAGAAAACGATGTTTTAGCACTAGAAATATGGCTTCTCTATTCGCTGGCAATTTTATGAAGGGTGGACATGGGCCCCGTTGCTTTGGAACTGTGAGGCGCCAGATTTTGCCAGGGGGCGTGACCTGGGGACCACCCTGCCTTGAACTGCGGTCGAAATTAAAAATTTGGTATTTTTAGCGAAAAACTCTAAATTCGCTAGTATGGAAAGGACGCAAAAATGTCTTTATTGATGTTAAAATTAATTTTTCAACAATTTTTTGCCGAAATTATATAGTCAATTTTTCAGTTCAGAAAGTCTTTTACGTCATTTATCGGTAGTTTGCCTTTAACGTTTAAGCCAAACTTTTGCCATAGTGTTTTTTGTCGGGAGAGCCCGATCGGAGGCACCCGTTTTATTGGCCAGGAGCCTTCACCACCACATTGGGGAAGCTAGGAAATAGGAGTAATTAGTGTTTAAAACATTTTGCCCACAGAAGAGACATATTTAAAAAAAATTAGTTGAACATAGAGGTTTTGCTGGTTAGGTGGGCGGACACGAAGGCAATCTCACGATATGAGGGGATTTGGGAGGTGGCGCCCTTCTTCACCGTGCACAACCCAGCCATATATAGTATTTCCTGTTCCCTAAATCTCGGCTTAGTTTGCATAATATGGCTGTATATCACTCGTTCGAGTACGAATGTTATCCTTCAGGATTATTCTTCTGCTGGTAATTTTGAGTGAGGCATTGACATTCTTTTTATAAGTTTTACACACGTTGTATGTAACATTAATACGGAGTGACTGGAGTAAGGAACTATCGGCAATAATTCTTTTCGTGTCTGTTAAAGCCATTTTGTTGAGCCATTTTAAACAGATTTCGTTGTTCGTTCGATGATTCGTCTTAGACCTTTCAGGGTTTTTAGATCTTTCAATTACTGTTCGAATTAGTCAATGTCTTAACTAAACAGCATTTCTTACTACAATTAGAAAATTAAAAACACGGCCAGTGGTACACAAGTTAAAAAATGAGCCGAAATTCGATTGGGTTCCAGTTTAATCCTCTCATGCCCACAAGGTCCAAATGGACCCAACGCACATTGCGACTCGTTGTGTTTACTGAGTTTGTCGTATATCGTACGTTTGAACGTGCGTTGTTATTCGCTCGCATTGTGAGGTTCCTTAAAGAACCGAGCAACAGCTCTCAGATAGCTCAGTGGTTTGTGTACACAAGTTTCACCCGTACGTTTCGGGTTCGATCCCTGGCGCAGGCTTGAGTTTGTCAAACATTGCACGATACTCAAATTAATTCGGGCATGAAAGGGTTAATTAAAAATTAACCTATCGCTTGACTAATCCTCTCATGCCCACAAGGTTCAAATGGACCCAACGCACATTGCGACTCGTTGTGTTTACTGAATTGTCGTATAGCGTACGTTTGAACGTGCGTTGTTATTCGCTCGCATTGTGAGGTTCCTTAAAGAACCGAGCAACAGCTCTCAGATAGCTCAGTGGTTTGTGTACACAAGTTTCCCCGTACGTTTCGGGTTCGATCCCTGGCGCAGGCTTGAGTTTGTCAAACATTGCACGATACTCAAATTAATTCGGGCATGAAAGGGTTAAATTAATAATTAAATGACGTCATTTGTTTGATACCCACCCAACAGTATTCTTAAAATATATCTTTTTCAAACGAAGGCGAAACAAGCTGAAACGAACATTCAACTTGGCGTTCTATTGATCGGTGAGGCTTTGTGATTGAACTGTTACAGGGATATCGAAGCGTCCTGGCCTTAGTCGGATTCAAACTTCGGGCCAATATAATCGTTAGGGGCAGCAATTAAATGCATGCTATGCCGTTTTTGATATACCTACTAAGCCTAAGTCTTAGCCTAAGCTAAGGTCCATTGTTGTATACGGATTAGCGTGTACGAGTCCAGATTTCCTAACTAGATTTAAACAAAGCTATTTTTAGAATAATTTAATAAACGTTTGTTTAGTTCTGGACGATTAAAAAATTGAGGCAGTTCCAATTTCGACAGTGCATGTTAACTGAGATATGTTATGATATCCGAAAATCCTTTGACACCAATGGATCTGGTACGACTTATCTTGCTCCAGAAAACATTGATTTAGATGTTCTTATTTATTTAAATAATCCATTTGGCTAAATTTTTTCCCGCAAAATGCCCATTAATTACGCCATTTTCATTCGGCTCCCTATATGTAACTGAAATCGTTAATGTAAGCTAAGCATTGCCGACACACACTTAGCATGTTCTTGTCTTGGGAGCCGACGGTGTTCATATCACTACAAAGCTCTGTCTAACCAGTGGAGCACCGCGCGAGGGGGACAAGAGAGGTGCGGTCCCTTTCCTCCCCAATTTGACGCAGATGGGGTCCATTACTGGGGTGGATACCACTGTCCTGATATAGGTAGTAGCAATTTCTCGCATTTTTGCTAAAAGCTTCCCCAATTTTTAGCAATCTGCACGGGAAAAAAATTGGCCCCTCGGCCAAATTCGGTACCCCCGGCAGGTGAGCCGGGACGGGGTGGACGGCTCAGGCCCCCGACTATAATTTCCGAAGTTTGGACTAGCCAGTATGACGCTTACCCTTCGTCACAATTTTGAATTTAATTATAATTATCTGGGTTCCCGTGGTAACACACCACGGATGAAATTACCCTATATGAAAATAAATACTTTTCTCGATTTCTGGATCCCCGAGGCGCATATAGGGGTAATATTGGTTGAATTTTATGAGTATGCTATTATTTTCAGGGAGTCTTCATCATGAGCAGTCGAATCATCGTGAGGCGGTTCGCTATTTCAGTCACGGCCTTGGTGTGGCTCGCGAGGCCCGTGATCACCGCACAATGGCGCGTCTTTACTGTAGCCTGGGGCTGGCTCACTCGGCGCTCGGACAGGACACCGAGGCGTTGGAATGCCACAAGTATGGCCTCGCTCTGGCGCATATCGTTCAAGATTCGACGACCAAGTGTCTCGCGTTGCAGCGCATCGCGGATGTGCTGTTCAAGAATGGTGCTACGGCGAAAGCGATAAAGGTTAGTTGTTTATCAAAATTGATGTGTCGGAAATAAACAAGGAAGCGTGCCGCGACGAGCTGACGAAGTACGTATTGATATCATTAAACCCGTCTAGTTTTATGGAATGCTTGGCCAAAATCAAGATTGCTACGCTGTGCTGCTGATTTATTTATTCTTTGAAAAATTTGCATGGGGGCATAATCCAAACACCCCTGGTTCAAAATCGCCTGGTGCCGGAGTTTGACGGAGGGAGCAAGGCATGAGGCATTGCCTGGGGCACCTAAGCCGGGCGTTCCAAAATCTATTATTCGATGTTTTGAGTTATGAAAAATCCTGTGAAGCGTTCCTTGGTTAAAAACAACCTTCAATTTCTAGTTTTGACATAATTAAATAATATTTTAGCTTCGTCGAAGGGGTAGGGAATGGGCGCGGACGAAAGTATATCATGTAATACCAAGGCCTTTTAAATAGTGAGAGTGCCTATTCTTGAAGAGTGTCGAAGAGTGTCTATTTAAATAGTGACAGCGAAGAGTGTCTATTGTTTTCAAAAAATAATGACCTCTTTATAATATCAACAGTTGGTCATAAAACCTCGAAGAAGAGCTTGACACTCGCTACCTTATATACGTTTTGGGGCCTAATATAACTTTTAGAGGTGGAACTGAAATGCGGGCTAAGTCGCTCTCGATATACTAAGCCTTGTTTTCTAAAATTCACTTGACATAGCTTAAATTTGTAGTCATGGTGGTTCAGCGTTTGGAAAAGCGGAACTGTGGAAAATTGTATAGTTTGATCGAACCTATACCTTATTTCAGCGGTTGCCTCTGCTATTATATGGATTTCAGCCTCACTTGTCGTTGTAGCTGCCCATCGGAATGTTTGAAACAGATAAGAGAGAACAACATTCGCGTAAAGATAAAGTTTGATTGCATGGGGACTAATCAGCAAAATGTGGTAAAACATACAAATCCTGTAAGCATTTCAGGCATAGTGAAATAAGTTGTAATTGGCGGTTTTTAGTGGAAAATGTTTGATTTTGTGTTTTAGGTCTATGATAAACAACGCTGTTTGGCGCATAATTCCGGTGCTAGACGCATTGAGGCCGACGCATGTCATCGGTTGGGTGCCGTTCTCGGTACCAACTGCGATTCATCCTGGTCAAGCCGTGAGGGCGATAAAGCAATTTCGTTGTTGCTGCAAGCTTACTCAATTTATGGGGACATCGCGACCACGTGCCATAACGGCGACGACGACCTTAGCCGGCGCCGATATGCTGTCCTTGGTGATTTGGGAGCGTTGTACGAGGCTCGTGGCCGATTGGAGTTGGCCGTCAACGCCTATGAACAGCAGGCTGCGATCGGGCGACATGCCGCGATGGTCGAAGACATTGCCTTTTATGCTGCTGGCAATTGTTATTTTCGGTTAGTGTTACAGTCAATCGATAGTGAAG
>JASANE010029834.1:0-12477 GCA_030248225.1 Trileptium ribeirensis
AGCACATGCAAAAATAAACTTGACCTTCCCTGATCTGGGATCTGCCACCAAAAGAACAATTTGCCTAGCCAAAATTATTTGAAGGGCTTCAAACATGAACTAACAGCGAAATTTATCTATTTTGTGGGCAAATTATGATATTTTTGGAGTCATTAAGAGCGAAAATAATAGTTAGGCTGTATAAAAAGTAAACTTACCTTCCCCGGCCTAGTGTCTGTCACCTAAACACCAATATGCCCAGCCTAATTTCTAGGTTCAAACAAGAGCTGACAGCAAAATTTGACCATTTTAGGAGCAAACTTCTAGGATGTTTGGGGAAAGGGTGTAAAAGAGCGAAAATCTGCAAGGTCAAAATAAATTCAAGGATTTTAAACAGGAGCTGACAGCGAAAGCTGTCCATTTATAGATAATAGGATATTTTGGGTTGCCAGAAGATAAAAAATCAAAGTTGGGTAGTTCAAAAAATAAACATGACCTTCTCCGATCTAGGATCTGTCACTAAAACGCCAATTTATCAAAGCATGTAAAAATGAAATGTTGAAGACTTTTTTGATATCTGACCGCGCTGAGTTATACCCGGAAATGTAAAAAAAAATTACAAACAATATCCCTTATACTTTGTACATCATGTATAAAACATGATTTTTGGATCAAATTTGTGGCAAAGCTACAGAACTAACCACTGGACCCATATCGCCAATTTTTTTTGAAATTTAGGCGTGAAAAAATATAACTAATAGGTATGGTGATGGCCCTATATCAATCGCGTAATTTTCAAGGAAATTAAAACCAAAATCACAAAACTTTCATATGATGTGTACACACATATGTAAAGATAACGAAACAATAAAAAACGACTCGAACGGGCGATCCAAAAAACTTATAGACACCAAACATCCTCTGGAAAAGTATTACTAAACCCGTAGGTCCGACTGAAAAAAACATGAAAAAGGCGGAATTCTCCTTAATCTACAGAAGAAACATCACTGAAAATTGTGGTTTCTTTTTGTTTCACTCACAAATCCTTTGTCAGCCATTTCTTTAATCAATAGTACAGTCAAACAACAAGTTATTGGTAACTATTACTCGAATACTCGCCAAAAAATACTACCGCATTTCGCGTGTCGAGCGAGCGATTTCGAACGAGTCTCAACCGACCTACTAGTGAATGGCGCACTCAAGGATTTCGAAAACATTTAAATAATAAAATTATATATTTAGAACGAATTCGGTTTCGCAACAGCGAGGCTCGGGTACTGTACATGTCATCGACAAAGGCATTATGTACGAAAATCAAGTAAAATGTAGTTTTACCTCATTATGTACGGTTGATGTATACCACTCGAATAAAAACATAATATTGAATAAATTTTTCGTCACCATAATAAATTTCCTGGCTTAGCTTCAGTGCAAAAATTTGTTTACCATGAATTAGAGTTACAAATTTTTTTATCTGGCACAATGATTTACCTGAATGTTTGTGTACACCCCTCATATCTGTTTTTATTTTCAATTTTGTCCATGAAGGGTTCCAGCACAATTTTTAGTATATACCTGATAGAACTAAAATATACACTGTATATCTGTTTAGATATAAAATGAATTAGGCGTACGTATTAAATTTATTTCCAGTTCCGGCTGCTTGCGTTGGTGTGAGAGTCGCAGCTGCATTACTACTAGATTGAACGATCGAACCTGGATGCGCAAGTGAGGTGCTCATCGGTGATGGAAAATTAGCTTGAAAAGGCTTTGCGGATGACGAAAACGGTGTAGTTTTTGAACTAAACCCGTCTAAAACAATTGTGATAAATTAGGTATATAATCTGAATGTAAGAATTTTTGTTAACTAATATAGTCAATACGTTCTGCCATACACATATGATTAGTTACCCCAAGTTCTGCAATTATTACAGTGCAAATACATCAAGAGATCACACAACATACCATACAAATACCTTAAACCACTGCTAGTTAACATAAAATGTCTTATCCCACTAATCGTGATAATAAAATACCAAGGCAATCCATTCTAAAAAAGTAAAAACGCTTAGATGTTGTACATTTGTCCCATATTTTTACGTTAAATACGTCAAAAGCACGCTATTTTGACTTCAGACCGAGCAAAAAAGTTTATAGATATATGGAAATGTATTTATTGATGTGAATATAGAAGGTAACATATATCTAAACCTTGTGTCAATTTAGACTATCGTTCGGAATACAATGATATAAAAATGAAGTTTTTATAACATTTGCAATTTCGTACTCGCGCAAGGAGAGCATTCCGAATAGCTTGCATAAAATTTACCTCAAAATAACAAAATTTGTAGCCCACGGTCAGATTGCTAGCGGTTCAACTTGTAAAATTTGTAGCCCCCGTTAACAATTCACATAAAAATTTAACAAACTTTTCTGAAGTTAAAAATTTGATTAATTATGGTAAATTTTGGTAAAAATCGGTTGAAATAATTGTTTCTGTTCTTAGTTGAGATGTTTTGCGCTGTTTCTGAGACCCCCCTTAATTCATGCCTCATGACAAAATCCAGCTCCACCCGGTTCATGCCTGTGGCGAAATTATTTTCACCAAATGGAGAAGCCAGGACGAAGACCTCATATTTTGTGGTTAGGTTATCTCATGTAGTTGCGCAGTTGACCACAGATCAAGCTGCATAAAACAGAGGCTCCAATAATATACAATAGAAAATCCGTAAAATGACGGAAGAGAATGTGCAAATCACAATCGTCGTATTTCAGTACTACCGTATGTACATGAATCCTGTAAAAAATTTTTTGCAAACTTACTACTATTTACATGTGACTGCGCCTGATGCTGTTGACCACCGATCACCGATGAAGACGCTGGGTGCGGTTGCTGTTCGTTGAAATTGTCGAAATTTGCAAACGCAAAATCCGCTGTTCCGACACTCTGACCCGAAATTGAGCCTGGGATTGATGTCGACGAGCCTGTAATTTATGACACGAGATTACGACAGTGTATCCAGACTTCAAACGCCTCATTACAAATAACGTAATAAAAACACCGGAGACATTCCTACATACAATGCGCTAAAACCACGATTTTTAGGTAATGTCATTAGCATTTACTAGTAAATGTGTCGCATATATGACAATAATGTGACTGCCAGCATTACTATGTAAAATTATTGTATTTTCGAAGTAACAGTCGTATTATAACTAGGTCGACTACAATTATTTTCTTAAACCGAACTAAAACACGAAAAATATTTACATACGTACCAAGTAATAATTTAATTGGTATATAATTATACAACGGCGCTATACTATCACAAAGCAATGTGCTAAATGAGTATTTCAGGAAGAGGAGATTTTAAGCTTCGAAGAGATTATTTGTAAAAGCTGCACAGATGAGTAAGTCACGCTGTTGCTACTGTTCAAGACTTAGTAGTATTAGTAGAATGAATTATAAAATCATCATAGCGTTACTTACTCGATGGTGCGAACGGATCTGAACCAAAATTGCTTGGAGGAGATAACACGCCAACTTTCTAAAACAAAACTATGCATAAATATACACTGAATGCCAAATAAAATAATTAAGATTCGCTTGTGACCAGCAACCACGAAAGATGCTTAAAAAATAGATGCTCTGTTTAAGCCAATATCATAAAATACAGAGATGACTGCCGATTTCCGAAGGAACCTCGAGCAGAAATCAAACAAAATATTTGCCTATCCAAAGAGTCAATACAACCTGTACAAGCTCCAAGTAAATTATTTAATAGTTAACTAGTTTAATATTAGTAAATATTTTATATACTTTATAGCTGTAACACATTCCTTATATAATATTCTATACGTATAACCAAGTATGCGTTAGGGAACAGTATGACACTTCCCTGCACTCACATGTAAACCCGTGTTTAATGACGCGGCCGTTTTTGGGGAGGGGGTGAGATCCATAGACCCTCCCCCAGTTCCTTGGAATGTCGGTTGAACCAGTAGCCGCTTATAAACCACCACCCCAAAAAAATAAAAATTGGGGAGCCTATGCATCTTAACCCCCAAAAAAACTGGGAGTCAGCTCTCCCTTGTTCGTCCATACACCAAGGTGTTTTCTTCACCTCGTCCCGCACATTTGTTTGACTGGACTTGGGTACCGTGGCATAGGATTTGTCAGTTTGTGTCTTCTGTCGATTGGGCCAAGGTATTCCATACCGACGACGTGTCACTGGCATGGCTGAGAATTTGCACTATTTTTCAACTTTCCGTGGTTTTATTTACTCCGCAAAAAAGTCGTTCCCGTAACCGTAAGCCAATTTGGGCTGACGGTTTATGCTGGTCAGCCTTGAAACAAAAGCATAACTGCATTTCGCCGAATTAAGCGTTGCAATTCCTCTACAGCGTACAACAACTATTTAGAGAAGAGCCAAATAGCATCATTTCATGCAGAGGAATCTCTCAAGAGGTATGAATCCAAGCTTGCTTCAAATATCGATTCAGATCGCAAGTCTTTTTTTGATTATGCTCTTAGGCGCAGTCGGGTTAAGCCGACGATTGGCCCCATGCGTAGAGATGACAATTCCTTCTCTGAATCTGCAAGTGAAGACTGTTCATTATTCAATGATTTTTTCGTTTCTGTCTTTGATACGGGCGAGCCGCTAGCACAGGATAACACATATCGTAAGATTGATGCAACGTTATCGTTTCTATCATTTTCAGAAGATGAAGTCTACCGAGTCCTGAGAAAGGTAAATGTGAATGCTGCCCCAGGTCTAGATGAAATTTCTAACATGTTTCTCTGGAACACCAGTGCAGTAATCGCCGATCCCTTGGCCAAGTTTTTCACCATGTCAGTCAGAACTGGACAATTTCCTTTGCAGTGGAAACTTGCTAAGGTCGTCCCAATTTACAAAGGAAAAGGCGATCGTAGCAGTTGTGAGAATTATCGCCCAATTAGTTTGACGTCTGCAGTTAGCAAAGTACTAGAAACCCCTATTCGTGACACCTTTTTAACTTTTCTTAACGATCATGCTGCCATTCACAAATCTTAACACGGCTTTGTCTCTCGACGATCAACTACTACTCAATTGATAGAGTATTTAAATTGTTACTTGTTGTGTTGACTCAAATGACTGGATAGATGTTATATATAGACTTTAAAAAAGCCTTTGATAAGGTGAACCATAATGCAATGCTTGTAACGCTTCGAACATATGGCGTTGCCGAGCCATTTTTATCTTGGTTCTATAGTTATTTGAATGGCAGGCAGCAGTGTGTTTCGGTAAACGGCAGCTTGCTTTTCTGGGTGGCCCGACGTTAAGAGTGTGGCCCCCCAGGGATCCGTGTTAGTTCCTTTGCTCTTTGTACTTTTCGTCAATGACATCGAAGATTTTGTGTCTGGTGCGATCTTCAAATATGCTGATGATATGAAGATAGCTAGGCGAATCGTGAAGCGTTTTCCAGACCTTCATTTCGATGATATGCAGTCTGACTTGGACAGTTTCTTTCAACATTTCTCTGAAATTGGGCTGGTAGTCAACAGTGAAAAAAGTTGTGTCATGCATTTCGGACGTGACATTCCACGTGTTGCATACTCACTGTTGAGTGATCTTCTTTCGGTATCTTCTATGAAGAAAGACCTGGGTGTAATTGTTCATGAATCACTGAAGTTCTCCGAATACTGTTCTATGGTTTCCAGGCGCGCCCATAAAATGATTCACATCGTTCGCCGTACTATTCGTTTCTGGTCGAAACATATTTGGCTACAACTTTATAGGTCCTTAATTAGGCCACACGTGGAATATGCCGTTACTGTTTGGTAGCCTTATTTAGTGCGGAATATATCAAAAATTGAGCGAGTACAACAACATGCCACGCGCCTTCTACAGTCAATTCGCCATCTGAACTATTTCGAACGGCTTCGTTACCTCGGTCTGCAGACTACTCGTCGCCTCCGTAGCGACCTTATTTTGCTTTATAAAATTGTTAATAACGATGTTGAAGTACCACGGTCCTCATACTTCACTACGGGTTTCGAAGTCACACGTGCACACGATTTAAAGCTACAGACATTGGACACTCCGAGTCTTGACATACGTAAACACTTTTCACATCGGATCATTAGAGTTTGGAATGGCCTCCCCGCGGAAGTGGTGTGTGCCCCATCACTGTCGTCGTTCAAGCAGCGCCTGCATGCCTCAAACATATTACCTCCCTAATTGTTATGTTTGTTCATTTTCAATTTTCACCGGCCTTGCCATGCGCAGGGCTCGACTCTCCTCCAAATGAAGAAAGTCACAATGAAGAAAAAGATGTCATGTCATCAAATGCCATAGCCTTTCTTCCTGGAGGAAGAATGGTACGTTAATGCACTCTTGGTATAACGTATACTTTATCTAATGTTCTAAACGCTTACTTTTATATTTTAATAATAAACTAGTATCTCGCAAGTGTGGGTGAACAGGAGCGAGTGTGGTTTTATCTATACTTGTTAGGGTCAATACATTTAATGCCGAAGAGACATATATGCTGGCCCATTCTCGATACACTAAGCCTAAACTTCATTATCTTCTCATTAGACTAAGCCTAAGTCTGGGAGCTTCCACCCTACAAACATCCGGCATTAGGCTGTTTTATAACTTTGTAACGTCGTGGGACATTGTCATTGTGTAATCACCTGTAAAAGGCTTTGTGTTTGATGTATATATCACCCTAACTATATTCTGGAAATCGAATTCGTAGATCCTATACACGTTAATTCGTTTCTATGCTTTATAGTTGGAATACACTGTCGGTCTCCAAATAAGGGAGACGAAAATCCCGTCGCAGGCAGAAGAGTGGACATGTGAACGAGAAAATTGGAACAATGTCTGCGACGATGGTACGCACAAAGGTTAACAACACTGAAAAATTATGACATATTTATGCTGTGCTCTAGATAGCCAAACAAATGTATTCAGCGTACCAAAAGCCTATACATAAACAACATGATGCCCCCTGCACGCAATACAAAACCAAACAAACGAAGACGTTATTTTGGAAATTGACTTCATCGAACATGAATCCATTGTGGAGCCCTGAAAAAGCATGAAACTTTAGTTGGTGGTCTTTAAATCACGAAACCATGGCATTCTGCTTATCAAAAAACGTATATAAACACCATTCCTGATACCTTGTACGGAATACATAAATAAAAGAAGAAAACTATATTTTGGAAATCGGTTTTGCCAACTACAAACCCCTGAAACTCCATAAAAATATAATTAAGTTGGACTCTAGATAAAATCCACTGTATTCAGCGTGATTTCTAACGAAAGTGACACTTGTTGTAATGTAAAAATCCGTAATACCGTGCCAAAATGCGAAGAATACAGTCAACAACCCATACTCGGGCCCACAGAGGCGGTTAAACAAAAAGTATTGTTCAGCAAAATTGTAGATTCCGATGAGCAGATTCCGAGAGGTATGGGTTGCGAAGAACTGGCACTCGTATCGCCAGAAAAGGAAAAGAACCGTTAAAATCCTGTTTTGGTCTGTAAGATGGAGTCTGAACAGTTCGCGTTAAATTAAAGGGCACATCATCATCACCCCAAAGATGAGTTCTGAGTGACGACGACAGCATAATAAAGAAATTTTGACGATATTTCCTCCTAGCGAACTTTGCGGAAACTCCACTCACTTCGCATCCAAAAACAAACTAAAATGTTGGGGCTCGGACTAATTTCAAATTTCCTGAGCAAACACTCATTTCGGGCAGGATATTCTCATTTTTATTCAATTTAGCATGGGCAGGATATAAGTGCTCTATAGTAGTATATCACGGTGCGACTAGATCCCCGCAAAAAACAGCATGACTTACCAATGTTAGTGTACGATGAGGTTCATGTAAGAGTTAGAAATACTATAAAGCCTATAGGAAACGCAACGACTATTCAACGCTCAAAACATTAGGTACTATGACACTTTCCGAAATTATGACACAGGTTCTAATCACAACTTTCCGAAAAATTTACGTTATAGGGGGCATTTTCTCTTGGTATATGGCTTATGAAAGAATATAACAAAAATACAGCTAGTTGAACCGTATACAGCATCTTCGAAAACCAAACAGTTTAAAGGGTTAAATAACGCCGCAAGCTAATCGCCTACCTACAAAAGAACAAACAGTGGTTATTCAAAATTTCAAATATATATGTCTGATATTTTTAGTAAACGGCAAAAAGTCATTCTTCACCAAATTTGGGAGAGGTGGTGGACAGTATTGCCATTTTTGGTGCCCCCTGACAAACAACGCACAACGCAACAAACTAGTAACTCTATCGAGATTGCTAAACGCAGTTAAGCATAGGTACACCTACGCCGTTTGCATGCACAGCCAATCAGCTGTCGATAGCATACGTCGACATGGTATATATGGGCATCACACAATACCGCACAAGTTAGAACAAAACTAACACCGACAATAAGTTTCTCATGACCCCCCCCCAATCCAAGCTATCAGCCTCCCAGGGCGTCACAATAAAATTGGGGATTTTGGGTTGATGAACCATGGGGCGCTATACCCAAGCACCCATGGGTCGCAGAGCAAAATCAACACCGGCAATAAGTTTGCCATGTAGAAAATCCCCGAGTAAAACTTTTAAGCCATCGAGGACGTGAGAACAAATTTTCGAATTTTGGCCCGATGAAAAACGAAGGTTCCATGAACCGGAGCCTTAATCGCAAAACAAAGAAGAGCCATCGGCATTTATCATTTCACTATGAAATAAAACCAACTGAGAAAAAAATCGAAAGTTAAGATAAAAATAACCTTGCTTTCGTGAAGGGTACTAAAATGGGGTAAAATACGGCCAAAATACCCACATGTTGACCCCAGACACCCGAACCAGACCCAAAATCAAAAAACGCTCGGGGATGTACACGGTGAATCGACTATGCCGGTTCGAATAAGCCCAAGAAAATCGGCTAATGGGTACCCTCGTTAGCTAGTTTGTCTCCTTTTCGTTGCCGGAAAACTCACAGTGACCCGGAATACATTGGAATTTTAGTTTTGTATTCCGGCTGTTGGTTAGCTCGACTAGATGTGTCTAGATAGAAGCATCAGTGATGTTTTTCAGTTTTGGTGGCGTTTGCGCCAGCCGTTGAACTGCTGATTTCGAGTCAGTCAGAAACAGAATTGTGCCTTCGGTTGCACCCAAATTTTCAGTGAGTCATTTCAGCCGTTCAGCGATGGCCATCACTTCAGCTATGTAGCTGAATGCCACCTTTCCCGTTCAGTTCCGCGGCACGGTTTGCCATTTCGGTTAACACACTGCTGCTGCCATTTTCTGTTGATGGCATCGCACAACCATCCGTAAACACTTTTACGTTTGGCGACTCACGTCTTGCAATCGTCTCCAGGACGATTGTTCGTTGTTTTTCAATTGGACCAACCTTGCTGTTATCGATCAGCTCGCTTGAAAATTTAACTGCTGAAGTATTCCACGGCTTCGCGTGAGCTCCATGCTTCACGCGGCAAGTCTTGAAAACCGGCGTTTGTTGAATTGCTGGTCCCACTTCTCTCCTGCACTTGAAAGTCTTGAGTCGCCGATCTGAGTGACGCTTGTAGCTTTTTAAAATTCGTGTCAGAAGCCAGTGATAGCCAAGCTGGCACTGCATACTCAACTAATGCTACTATTACGCGTAAAACACGAGGCGGATGCTGTCCTTGTCGTTGTCCACAATTTAAGGGCTACAGCTTTCATGATGTTCAGTTCTGCTAGCCACCCTCTTTCTCACTTTTTCAATATGTGGCCCAAAGGACATGGACTGTGTGCGAGCTTAGCTACACTCATTTTTAAAATATACAGGTTTTTCTGCATAGAATGATCAAGAATCAACAAAATCCTTCAATCTTTCCGCCAGATATGTCAAAAATTCGAAAATATTCAAAATCCGAATGTTGAGTTTTCGAATCTTCTCGACTGTATGGTGTCGGGGTAAACCCCTTTTAAGATTGGGCCTCAGAACCATTTTATTAGATAGAGCACCGAAAGTTGCCCCATGGTGGAAGGAAGTGGATAATGTTGAGCGAAGTTTTACGTATTTTAATTCCGGAAAAAGCTCATTTATTATTTCTTTTTCCCCAATTAAAAATCCGACAATAATTGGCAACAATAAAGCACAGCTGAATAGGGGCAACCCTGATTTCCAAGAAACCACTTTTGAGGGCTCAGAGACTGCAGGGGCACAGCTGAAAAAATACCCGATCCATTCACTGATTTCTACCCACTTCAAAAAAAGTACAAAATTTGATGAGTATCAAAATCTTAAAACAAACAAAAAGTCATTACTTTAATAGGGCTTGCAGCGGTTGAAACCAAGACTGGGAGTTGTTGCTGCTGGTGGTGAGCTTGTTGCCTGGCAGCGATGGTGCCTAAACTGGCAGAACCGTTGCTCAAAACGGCGCCCGCATTCCAATGTGACGACGACGAGATTTGTTTCGATGCAACAAATCCGTTTTCGAACTGATGTTGATGTTGTTGCTGTGGTAGAATATGGTGCTTTTTCGGCGAACTATTCGAAGACTGCGAACCAGACTAAAATTTTAAGTAGTCTTCACACGTTTGTTGTATATATACAAATTAGATACCAAAATTAAAATCTTAAGCCTTATGCGTTTTAAAATATTAGTTAGTCCAATGAATTTTGACGCTTGTTCGTTAAACTAATACAAAACGGTCTATATTTCTATATAAATGTAAAAAAATTTTTGATACCGGTTATCGGTATCAAAAAATGCACAATATAGGTATCTGCCTAAAAAAGTAATACCGATACCGATATCAGAAACGGTGAACAAAGTTAAAGATGACTATAAAATCATGAACAAAATTGTGTTTACACACAAAAAGCAGAAACACATTAACTTTCATGCTTCAAGTTAGCTGTCACTTGTTGCAACACAAGAATGAAATGCTTGAGTCTACACCTACTGCACCTCATAGGATCCTTCCCTCAAACCCAAAACCTGTGGCAGAAAGATTTTAGAAAGTTATACGATGCAGTAAGTGTTATAGAACGAACTGATAGGTACCCAGTAATATTCGAATCTCAACATTGCTAACTATTGGTGTTTTCCCCAATAATATTAATCCTACAAAAAATACAAAAATTGATGTATATGTCCAAAATAGAAAATATACTAGTAACACGTAAACGTGGGTGACGGAGGCATGGTGGTTAACAACGGCGTGAATAGTGCATACAGCTTGTGGAATTTCTAACATTTTTGGTAACAATAATAAGAGGAAGACATGAAAACGTCTAGTTATTTATACAGTAGAATGACAATACATCTATCAAGTTGTACCCATCAATGAAATTTAGTCCAAATCGGCCGAGTCATTCAAAAGTTATAACACACTTAATAATTTTTCACTCATTTTTAAGAGACTTTGCTTAATTTTAAGAGAATTTATAAAGGTAAGTAGATCACTCGTATACAGTCTTTTAGAAAACGTGAAGGTACATGTTATGTCAAAAAATGACCGAGATAGCACGAACGGTTGTCGAGATATGATGAACTTAGGTTTCCCTAAGTCAATTTTAAGAGAATTTGCTTAATTTTTAAGGAAAGAGATGAAATACGTCAATCAGCTATATACAGCTGTTTAGAAAACGTGAAAATACATTTTATGTAAAAAAAATCGCCGAAATAGCACGAACTGTTGTCGAGATGCGGTGAAAAAGCTGAAAAAATGGCAAAAATCCCTAAGTTTGAGCAACATTTGCTTAATTTTGAGTACAAAGCAATTTTCGTAGAAAAAAGTGCTCAATGAAAGGGCACTCCGCAAGAGAATATGCAACACGAAGAAAAAAAATTTCTAAAATCGGCCCAGGCGTTCAACCTGCAGACCTGTCTGTGACAAACAAAAAAAAGTCACAGAGAAAATTGAAATTTTGCGTCTAGTATATTGATATATATAAAGTTAAATGTACGCCTCCGGCTGCGACTCGCCACCTTCGGTGGCTCGTCTTGCCTCCGTCAACTATAATGCTAACTGTACAGTCCTCATTGAGAGGTGGGAGACGCTTTCCTCTACTTTCCAAATCATATATAGCATCGTCACCCACACACAGCAACAACAATGTTCAACTAAATGCATGATTTATTAATGTCCCTAAATATAAGTTTCTTTGTGTTAAATATTTTTAAACATTACTTACTCTTATTGCTAATGATAAAAGCAGTTTTGTAGCATGAAATGTTTGCAGGACAGATGAAAGTAGCTGAAAATATGGAAATATATGGCATATTGAACACTATTTTGGGGACAAGCCAGAACAATATAATTCAAACATTTAATTAAGCGAGATAGATTAGCATCAGATGCTGGAGCATTATTACTGGAGCTATTGTCTAAGACTGGTTTTCCGAGAGCAATACATTCTTATGTATGTTCTTGGTTCAGTTACGTATTGTACTGGTTGGATTTACAAAAATGTGAAGCTAAA
>JASANE010029835.1:0-24280 GCA_030248225.1 Trileptium ribeirensis
GTTTTAGGAAACCCTGAAAATTTCGCCTTGTTCTGTGAGTTAGGAAAATTTGGGATTTCAAAAGACATATCAAATTCTAGGTGTTATCACTTGAGCTTAAGGTATTTGCTGTCTAGGAATCGTCTCGATTTATGTCGTTTGATCTTAGCTTTAGGGCATGTGAATCACTTCAGTGCGTATCTTATTAGAGTCCGAATTTCTTTGCAGCGACTGACCGGACCAACTTTAAACGCCCCGCTAGACCCAGCTTTATTCAAAGAAACGAGCTGGAAGAGTGAACCTCCAGCTGAACAAAAAATTAGCCGACCTCGACCCAGGGCGATGACGCGTCGCGCTACGGTAATACACAAGTTGTGGACTCAAATAAGAACACGACCAAAACAGTCAAATTTACCAGTGGTCTTTATTGCAATGTGCAACGGTCTCCTCTCGAGACCTTTGTCCCAAAAGTACTGGAACTAAGACGTGCCCCTGAGCAATCATTGGAGACCGCCGTTGCGGGAGAAACACATTGTGTCCCCGCCTTCAAACAAAATTGTAGGACTGTCCAAAATTAAAGAAAACTTACCTCCTCGCCTTGGCCGTTTTGGCCCCAAACCGGGCGAGTGCAAAACCCCTTTTTCTTTTGGAGCGAGTTGATCGCTGAGTTTAGCTTTTCTTTGATTTTTACTCGGTTTGCCCGTTAGGCTAGGTACTATGTATGCCCAGTTTTGCTTTTTCTGTACTCTTAGTATCGGCCAGTTGTATTTTTCCCGTAAGTTGAGTCGAACCTGCACGGAGAATTTAAGTCCGCTGCAGAGTTCTGTTTGTCTTAACCATTCAGCCACCAGAACACATCGACTTTTGTTATTGAGTCGATAATAACTCAACTGCAGTACACTGCAGTTGAGACACTGCAATATTGCAGTGAAATGAAAAGAGCACCGTTAGAGAGAGGCAAAAGACCATCAACCAAAGACAAGCAAAGAAAAAAAAAAGGGGGACGCAAAGGCGTCCGGGGCTGGTCGCCCCTGTCCCGACTATCCAAAAAGACCCCTCTAGGTAGGAAACAAGCCTCGTTCAGCCTTTAGATAGGCGCAGTCCGCCCGAAAAGGACTCGCCGCCTCTACCAAAACACAAACTCAAAATCGATGGGAACCCAACTGCCCATTTCGGTCAACGGGACTGCAACTAGCCGGACAATCGTCCCGCAAACTGTTTAAACGGATACTTCACACCGCGCTGCAACCCCGATCGTGCCCAGTCGGCTCGAATAAAAAGGAACCCTCCCCTTTTTCCGTTTTTCTTGCCCCCCCTTCTCTTCGTCGTTCGGTCAGTCGTAGGTTTCGGTAGAAGTTGTCATCGAGCACAATGGGATAAAGATTTTATAGGCTCCAGTGCCGAACTGTCTCAGGATAGGCGATTAGATGCTCCCTATTAGATGTTGCAGGCTATATTGGTTGAGCAGCGTTCTGACCCGGTTGTAGAGCTCGCATAGTCAAGCCCGAGTATCGTTTTCCCTCAGCCCCGCTTAAGTATCCGTCGTCCAGAGCGATCCGTATTTAGGAGCATTTTTCTGAAGTACTCTAGGGCCCCTGCTCAGCGCACTGCATAGCTGATTAGCTCGCTAACATTGAGTCGAAGCAGGGATGACCGACCCTAGTTCGCAACATGGCGAATGGCTGTACGCTCCAACCTTGAGTTGTTTTCTCATCGCTCATTGCCCGTGATTGACTAAATCGACGTGACCCCGCGAGCTCCTGCTAAACTCCCCTAAGGCGATTTACTTCGGCCGTTTCGGCAGACACACGGAAACACTCGTCCTAAAGCTAAACTTTAATCTTGTAAATAAACGTTACCTATTGAAACTCTGAGTCCAGTGTTGTTCAATACCGAGACGATCGGAAGCTTTCTTGTTTGGTTTGTCCGCTCGGACGAGCAGGCGCTGTCCGTCATGGCTTGTGGGCGAGAATGTCCCAAGCACTGGCGAGCAGAGCCTTCTGTCACCGTTGTTTACGCTCCGTGGAGACAACAGGATAACACGAGGAGAAAATTTTATTAATGTATGGCCAATACTCACAACTTGTTAGGAACACCTTCGATTTAAACGAGTTAAAACTTTTACGGGTCAAAGGACCAGTACGCTTGCCTAGAATTTATTGATGAACGCAGGCCACGCCGTTGATAATCCGACTTTAAACACTCAGGGCTCGTCGGAACCCTGTGGGGGCCACATAGGTCAATGCTCTAACACGGAGCATACCGTGATTTTACCGGAGCAGATCAGTTTGAGCTTCAAATTTCTAGGGACATTTTCATGTTTTATTTCAAAACTCACTACACTAAAACAGAATTTAACAACTTCCGATGAGTCTAAGATAGGGAATAGCGGCTAAGCTCCATGACCTGTGAGCAGGTGTCGGTGCTAGCCTCCGTGGGGGACCTCAGAAATCATACCCGATACTAGACACGTGCGCAACCCTTCGGGCGGGGTCCGAACACACCCCGTGAAGCGCGCCTGCGGCCTGCTAAGCTCCGTAGCTTCTTGGGTCTGACCAAGAATAGGTTCAAAACTTAGTATTCACGGTCCACCCTTGAGGTTACGATAGCCGGGGTCGTATGGGCATGGTGTTAGGAAGTTGCGCCATGCAGCTGCGTCACCGGTTATTACATATCAAATAATAGCGACGAAGCAATTTCGAAATAGCTTTGAATATTCTAATTTGTTTTCTTTTATCGGCAGAGTAGCGTGTGCGGCAATTCGAAAGTTTTTCCTCAAAAATACGGGTCATAAGCGAGCCTTAGAATGTGCTAAACGTAACTATACAGGATTGCTTATAGAGAACTAAATATTCCAATCAACTGTTCTTTAGTTAGTACATCGAAGTACATTCCAGCTTTTATGCTAAAATACGCAGACAAATTAAGTTTTCGACTAAAATCAACTCAGATAGAAGTTTCGCACGCGAGCGACTTTTAAGAAAAATTCCAGCCAGGGCTCTATTATATTCTATGAATAATCAAAATTGATTAAACTATTCTGTATTTCAAAATTGATTGTTTTTACCTTAAAAGGGGGTATAGACAATAGACTGTTTTAATTAATATCTTTCCTTATGAAAATATAGTTTTTTACAGTTATTTTTTCTTGCATTAAAAGTTGTTGCAATAAGCAAATTTAAGGAATATTTGTTTGCAAAAAGTTAATATATACTAAAACTGAAGCTTACTGCAAAGCTTTTGCGTTTGACGCGGTAATCGTTTGGGCGGAGTCTTTGTATATACTTGACGGATTTCAGTCCATACATCTTCTGACAGCAACTTAAATAAAACACTTAAAATCGGTATTTTAGCACCAATTGTAACACAGCTAATATAGTTAAAGCCGTGCATCAAAATGGCTTAACGCGCGTTTAGCTTAATTAGCTGTATTACAAGTCAGTTGTAGCACAGCCGTCAAGTGATTTGTGGGCACGATTGTGTTGTTTAACTCGTTCAAACTCGTGCTGACGCACTTGTCTGAACTCGTCACAACCGTGCGTACAAATCACTTAACGCACGATAGCTGTGCCACAACTATTACTTGTACGACGTAGTTACATACAGAGAGTACCAAAAATTATGCTGAACTTTACACGATTATTGCTTGCATTTGTTACATATGGACCAATATTTTCAAGACCCTAATCACCGCAGAAGGTCTTGTATCGCCCGGAATAAGCACATTTTATTTTATTCCGCACTAGGGAGCAATTCGTCAGAATATTCTTCTCTACTACAGTTTGATATAGCAGCATGCTGCGCAAAACCACAAGCTTACCTGTCATCTTCTAACATATCGAATTAATAGATGTATAAACTGTACACAATTATCCATTTGTTACAAATTATATGTGCGATAAACGAGGCGAAATTTACTGCTATATACAGATACCATGTATACTGTTTACCGATATATATAATCCTTCAAATTTTCGGCCTGTACGTGGTGCACTGTGAACTGAAGTCACGGCGTTTTTGCGAACATCTTTGCACGTACGGTGCGTTGCATACATATACAAATTTCCAACATATTTTATGGCATTTATGGCTGTTGATATCGCGCTATAAATATGCACGCACAGCGGTAATTTACGTTTGAATATATACATACTTACTTTAAATTCGTCCATATCTGTTTGCATTTCAAGCGTAATGGAATTGACTTTTCGGTAAACCATTGGAACAGCGATTAGGCAGGTAACAATAGATCCAATGCTCAAAATGTTAGCAAGATATGATACAAACTGAGCCCCCATGATACTGGGTGATTCTGTCAAATAGCACAAATTTATTTTATATATAAAAGCTACGACTGTTAAGTTACCCTCAAAAAATTATTGAGCAAAATTTGCTGAGATTGAGCCCGATTTGGCTAAAGCTATTTTGCAGTGTTCAACATAATGGTTATGGAGCGTTGTACAAACAGTAGTAGGTAGTATTAAGTAACGTTCACAGGTTCCAGCTTGTTGCTCAAAATTTCACCTCGAAGTTCGAACAAAACTTGAAAACCATTTTTGGCAAGCTGTCAATATGTATATACATATATAACCAATGTTAAAATTCATATAGCAGGTCACTTAAGCCAACCAGAGACAAAGGGAAAAATTTTGAACTTAATTAACTAAGCGTCGCAAAAAGGTTGTAGCTTTACGATGTGCAAAGGCGCAGCATGCTGTTTGAAAGGGGGTGATTCAAAGGGGCGTAAAGGAAAGTTGTCGGCACCTAACGGAAAGCCCTATTTTGCCGATTTTGTGGGACCGCCCCCACATCTTGCTGCGCGTTTGGCTATATGCTAAATTTTTATTAGAAAGTATAGTCAAATTTAAAGCTAAAAATTTGTTTTTATGTGCACACATTTACTTTCAAAATTTCACATACTTTACCAGTGTTTTTACTCTACGACGAATTGTTTATAAAAACTAAAAGCATACTTGCTAATGGCGCTTACGGTTTTGTCAAACCAAAGAATATCACAGTGCGAATCCGATGAGAAAAATCTGTCATATAGATTAATACTTTATACATACGGTGCAACTCTTGTACACATTTACTTTCAAAATTTCACATACTTTACCAGTGTTTTTACTCTACGACGAATTGTTTATAAAAACTAAAAGCATACTTTCTAATGGGGCTTACGGTTTTGTCAAACCAAAGAATATCATTGTACGAATCCTATGAGAAAAATCTGTCATATAGATTCATACTTTATACATGCGGTGCAACTCTTGTGGCGACATTCATTTATATACGATCATCAACATGCCGCATTTTGTATGTCCAATTTTGCCATGGAACAAGGAGCATCTTCATAATTTTTTGTCTAGCGGAGATTTATTATGACTTCAATTTTGTGCTTCGATAAATATGTTCAAGCCGATGCTTTAACCGGTGCGTTTGCAAGCCGGTGCGTTTGTCAGATATGCGTGCTGCAGTGGTTGGATTTTTAGAACGTTTCACACTGTCTGCATTGGACTGTGCCACGTAGGTCACCACAACGCACAGCACGGCGCAAAAAGAAAATGATATCGCAATATAAAACGCAGAGTTCACGAAACATTTGACCCAATATAGACAGTGCCTTATACATTACTACACGTAGTCAATTCGCAGTAATGACTAAACACTGACCAGGTTGCTAAAAATATGCTAACAATTGCAGAAACCATTGACCAAATTCTGCATTGCCATGTATGAATTGTGTATAAAAGGTTCTGGATTGGAGTCACTGGTATTTCAGTGAAGACACCAGTAATATATATTTTATAGCCTAGTGTATTATGTATATGATCAGGTGTAGAAACCAGCAACGCTTATGCTGTCTCTTTGAGTTTTTGCTTTCCAGCATCTAACCTCATTTTACTAACAAAAAATATAAACGGCGACATTAGTAAAATGGCGTATTTATATTTATATACTTATGGAAATTGTATGCTCCTACATGCTGCAGCTGATCCGCCACAAAATTATATATAAATATTAACTTAGATGTAATTAAGGTTAGATATTTTATTGGTTCGGATCGTCTAAATTTAAAACGTTTTTATTGGCTTAAATCCGTTCCCCCTATAATTTCTTAACGGTTGGCTTGGTGAAGCTCATTTTTACACCATTTCAGTTTCTCAGCGTGCCAAATAACATCCAACAAGACTAGACTTAACTTAGAATTAATAAGATTATATATAAAACTTGAAATTTCACATTGTTTTCATCCTACATATGGGGTACGTTGTCAACATAACTTTAGCTATGGCTTGGCATGACCAGCGAAGACCGGCACTAGCAGAATGGCGGTGGCCTTGAACTAGGCCGAAGCTGGCCGAAGCTATAAGCCGTGCTAGTTGATATATACATTTATTAAAAATCAGTACCTTCACATCCGATTGTCTCGCACAGCATCATATTAAACATATATGTATGAATCGGGCAAAATGGATAATTTATGAGCTTTTGCTACACAAGCATTGTATTCTTTTCAACATAGAATGAGTACAAAAATACAAAAATTTGTAAACAGACTTCAAAACGTTGATCGTCAAATAAACTAAATGATTTTATTAAATTACTGTTTCTGTACTTATATAATATATATAGTATAGAATATAATTAGCAAATTTCATGAACTGAATGCACAAAATTAGCAATTAAGAGTTATATGGAAGACGGAAATATTGTCAATGCCTTTTAGAATAATTATATATTAAAAATCATTATATATGTATTCCTAGAATATTTTTCAGGCAAGTAGTCTTCGATTTTTTATCTTTTTTCTAATAAATGCAATGTGTACTTATCTTATCTAGCGGCTACAACTATATATTATATAAAACTGTATAGTTTAAAATTAGCTCAATTTTGGAATTTTTGGAAAGTAAAAAGAGAAGAATTGGAAAATCATTATGGCGAGAGAATATAATAGTAAAATTTTACATGTTTTGAAATATTAGATCTTAAGTATATATCTAGATATTAAAACGCATACTACAATTTTTAAACGTTTTCAAGAGACAATGTCCTAGTTTTATGCAAGCGTCTGCTTGTTATTTGTGATGGGACAAAATATTCCCGTGTTTATATCTATGACGTGGACCACTGCAGTAGCGTCTATCAAATATTTTGTCTGGGCCTCCTAAAATAAATCACTCAAGGATTCAAAAATATTGACAGTCGTCAAAGTGGCGGCATAACTTTACTATGAACCTTAAGGGATGATACGAGGCTTAAATGGTTACACTTGGGTGTACACTAGGTAATAAAATCACTAACGTCTTACGTATTGGAATACATGATTAGCTGGAATCAAGAGTGCATAAGATGCTACCCCAACAAAGCCAGGCGACCAGTGCGGTTTGACCGCCGGAAATGAGATGCTAGGATCGAAAATGTCCTTGTCATTAAACACGGATTAAGTTTAGTGTGCTAGGAAGTGTCATACTAATCTTATACGTTCTTGCAGGAACTTATTCGACTCAAATATTATAGCCATAAGCGTATCGTGATATAGATAATGTCGAGGAGTTAAGGAAACATGTTTTCTTCAAAGTCTCGCGAAAAACTTACCAGAATTAATATTAGCAGACAGATTTACAGATTTGTAGCTAGGAGGAAATGGTTAAATAAATGAAAAATCAGAATAATAATGTAGGCCCCTTCGTATGAATTTGTCTCATTTATATGACTATCGGGAACATTGTGGTACCACGCATTCAATAGTGTGCAGCATCATTGCATATACGGCTAAACGATGTTCTTCTACTAACACTTTTAACATTAATCACTCTACATTATATTGTGTTAACTCATTTGAAAATTATTCTTCTGTAAAAGCATTTTGTGGTTATTTTACTGGTGGTCCAAAAATATTATGTATTGCTGGTAATAAGGAACATATGTCAAATGGTTTTATAGTTTTATGTTTTAATGCACGTAGTATTATTGTAACAGGGCTGTTTCGGCCCTGTCACGAGCATTTCAGGACCTTCGCACTCAAAACCGTATCGGGACGCGTTGGCACGTGGTTGTTTCGTATAAAAATGTTATTTACATTAATGAACCGTTTTGTATAAAAATGTCACTTACATTAAGGAACCGTTTTGTATAAGAATGTCACTTACATTAATGAACCGTTTTGTATAAAAATGTCACTTACATTAATGAACCGTTTTGTATAAGAATGTCACTTACATTAATGAACCGTTTTGTATAAAAATGTCACTTACATTAATGAACTGTTTTGTATAAAAATGTTGCTTACATTAATGAACCGATGTTGTATAAAAATGTTGCTTACATTAATGAACCGATGTTGTATAAAAATGTTGCTTACATTAATGAACCGATGTTGTATAAAATGTTGCTTACATTAATGAACCGATGTTGTATAAAAATGTTGCTTACATTAATGAACCGATTTTGTATAAAATGTCACCTATATTTAATGAACCGTTTTTGTATAAAATGTCACTTATATTAACGAACCGTTTTGTATAAAATGTCGTTTATATTAACGAACCGTTTTGTATTTAAATGTAGCTTTATACTAGGGGAGCGTTTTGTATACAATGGTCGCATTATATCAGTGAATTGTTTCGCATAACGTGCCGCATACTTTCGTTGTAATTTACGACTTTGCTAGGGACGAGTGTCACAGTCTGACCAAATTGTAAGGAAATGAGCCGCCTCAACCGACCTGTAGGACTGAAAATGGACCCCCACACCGACGGAAACTGGAAATTAGTCGAAAACCCAACTAGCAGACCCTATGTGTTATAGGGTTGACGGTTACGACCGTCCTGGAATAGGAGGACCCTGGCTGCACGTTCAGGAAAATACGTTGGTTAAGACTGAAATCAAAAATATTAAGTTTACTTGGTTTTAGCAATACACTGAGTAATGGTTACGGAAAACAGCAAGTCGCAACAAGCGGAAATCGTACTTGTGGTAGCTTTCGCGACTATAAGGGACGACGGATGACGGGTTAATTCGAAGGCCCTCCACCGTCTACTGTACCATGATCCGGAAAATAACCGGAGCAGGCTGGTAGAACACTTTGGGAATTGCGGTCGGGTATCCAAAGACGCCCCGAACAACGCCGCAACTTCCCTTGTAACGTGTAGGGACAATCGCTACTTACGCTAGGTGGGATTGTCAACGTGGAACCCGGACTGTCACTTTACATATATTTAGGACATATCAGATATCAAATATGTACATGTATCTATTTGTGTGCGTGCCCCGTGGACAACTCTTTAGGCAAAACCGCTTTGTTTCTGTAGCCCATTGTAGTATGCAACTAATACAAACTCCACCTTTCGACATCCTCGTTGCCCTATCCCGCGTTCGAACCGGTGCATGCGACCCCTCGTTTTGTTCATAGTGAGTAGTTGAATCCAACGATATGTGCCGGACCTCCGTCTGAGCCCTTGCTGACTCGCAGTAGCCCCGCAAAGATGCCTAGAAAGCTGTTTTCAACCGCTGATGGGCACCGATAAATCGAGATTTTTCGCTCAACTCAAAAATGGGCGAACCGCCCCTCATTGGATTCGTCTCGATGAGACATCTCCAAAAATACCCGGCGGGTCTCAATCCGCCGCTTCGTTAACCCTGGACAACCAACAAAAGCGCCGCTACCGTAGCCACTACTCTCTCTAATCGCTGTAATTTTAGCACCGTTCTTATCCCTGCCGCCCCAGTAGCAATATCACCCCTCGTTCAAATCGCTGTAGGACGGTGAGTCCAACGATACCCGGCGGGCGTCGCTCCGCCCTACCGTTAACGCAGGAGAGCCCGCTAAAGCTCCCCATACTAATATACATCGGAACCCATGTGTGGGTCCCGACCCGCTTCTATGTCTACCCCCCTTGTGTTTGGTACCAATCGACCCCGTTTTCCGTCCTGGGACCGAATCCGACCCCAGCCCCTCGAAAATCCCACTGGATTCCCCTTGTCCCGCCACCCTTCCCGCACCCTTCCGTTGTCTCCTTGTGTCCTCGGTGTGCTTTCGCTTTTTGTCATCGTTCTCTCTCTCTAACCGACGTTTCTGGTCGGTTTTCTTCTTTGTCGTCGTTGTTGTTGTTGTGTTTGACGTGTCGTGCGTGTGTATTTATCCTGAGCGAACTTTTTGTCGCTCAGGATGCCACTATGTCTAGTGTGTATACATTACGTGTATTTGTATATGTGTGTTCTTGTGTGTAGACATATATGTCGGGTCTCGGTCCGCCGCTTCGTTAACCCTGGACAACCAACAAAAGCGCCGCTACCGTAGCCACTACTCTCTCTAATCGCTGTAATTTTAGCACCGTTCTTACCCCTGCCGCCCCAGTAGCAATATCACCCCTCGTTCAAATCGCCGTTGGACGGTGAGTCCAACGATACCCGGCGGGCGTCGCTCCGCCCTACCGTTAACGCAGGAGAGCCCGCTAAAGCTCCCCATACTAATATACATCGGAACCCATGTGTGGGTCCCGACCCGCTTCTATGTCTACCCCCCCCTTGTGTTTGGTACCAATCGACCCCGTTTTCCGTCCTGGGACCGAATCCGACCCCAGCCCCTCGAAAATCCCACTGGATTCCCCTTGTCCCGCCACCCTTCCCGCACCCTTCCGTTGTCTCCTCGTGTCCTCGGTGTGCTTTCGCTTTTGTCCTCGTTCTCTCTCTCTAACCGACGTTTCTGGTCCGTTTTCTTCTTTGTCGTCGTTGTTGTTGTTGTGTTTGACGTGTCGAGCGTGTGTATTTATCCTGAGCGACCTTTCTGTCGCTCAGGACGCCACTATGTCTAGTGTGTATACATTACGTGTATTTGTATATGTGTGTTCTTGTGTGTAGACATATATGTATATATTACATTAGTATGTAAGTATCATATATATATATACATGAGGACACCACATAAGGACGGATGCACGAGGACATCGTACAATAAAATCCGTTAAATTTCAGAGTTTTACGGACGGACACAATACGAACGATTAAGCCGGACGGGGGCGACTTTAGGGCCCTCCCGCGGACCCTAGGGGCCCTGGAACTGGGCGCCTGACCAGTTAGGAGTACGGCAGGGTCTGCCCCGTCTTTAACCTCGAGACGGGCGTTCTCTCGTCGTCGGTTCCCCCCCGGCGAGACTTTGAAGCCTACATACTCGCATGAAAATTAGAAATTAGCTTGATTTCTCTTGACGTTCTAAGGTGTCCTCGCGAGTTAGGGTCACTTTCCAAATTCAATTTAGCTTAATTAGGAGGGCGGAAAGTTGAAGATCACAAAGGCCGAGTTGGTGTTTGCCGACTCGGGATGGGCTGGTAAGAGCAAATAGTCCAAAATATGAGCAGATTATCACGCTAATTGGGATGGAAGAAGGAAATTGCGTGACCCGAAAGTAGTCGCAATAGTTTAAGTTAAGCTGGGACCGGAAACTGTTCAAACATTGTGAGTTTAGGATCCGATTTCACTGGACATCCGGCGATGAGGACGGGAAATTGGGACTTCAAAATTTTCTTTTCTTGGGAAAATTTGGACAAAAATCACAGATGGTCAACTTCCGAGTACTCGGAAGATTCAAACTTGATGTCGGCAAATTTAATTGAAGCCGACTCTCTTTAAGGACATCGACGGTTTACGGTAGCCGTCAAGATTCGATTTTCCGGAAGTGTCCCCAATTGGACACTGAACTAGAACCCAAGAAAAATGGGCGTTGCCCGACCAACAACGATTGGACGGCGACAAAATCGCCATCCTAACATACAGGCAGAAATTTCGAGGTTACGACCAACGCGTCGAATCTTGGAATCAGTTGGACTTCGACAGCGCGGAGTTCGGTCGACTTTACTGACCGGCGCTTTAATGTTCATAGTTTTCATGTGACTAGGGTTTTCTCTCGCTTTTCGTTGTCGCTTCAGATTTACTCGATGGAAGGGGGATTTCCGCGCAGGTACATACCTCGCGAAGGGGGTTCAGCTGGTGCTGCTCGACAGTCGTAAGTGTGAGGAAGGCTTAGTGACAACAAGGGTTTATTTTTCCTGTTAATTGAAGAGTAACAGACTGTTCGTTTAGCTTCCCCTGAATGTAGCGCGCCCCTCGTACTTAGGTAGAAACATTCTCGTTCGGGTTCTAACTCCCTGATCCCACCGAAATGCTACACCTAACCCAGTTCTGGAATTAATCATTAATATCGAGTTCCGACGTAGGAGACATTAGGCGATTGTACAGAGTGCAGTGAGGACTGATCAAACCTATTCGAAGTCTTTCTGATTCCCCGTGGACTTAGGTAAGGCACAACACAATGGACGCTTCTCGTCCAGACTTTACACGACGTGCTTCTCTTGAGTTAGGATCAACGAATTTTCCTGAGCCGACCACGGTAAAATTTCGTGAACGTGCATGCCACAGAAAACAGGGACTTATTCAATGGTTTTGCTATTATGGTTTACAAACTTATAGCTTAGTGGAATGTTCAACGCCCATACCGTGTTTGGGCTTGGACAGAAACGCAGATTAGGGACGGAGGACTAGCCTCCGTCGGGCTTTAGGAAGCCGCGAAAATTTCTTCTATTTCATCGAGTTAAGAAAATTCGGGATCACAAAAGACAGATCAAATTCTAGGTACACCAACTTGAGCTTTAGGTGTTTGCTGTTTTCACGGAGTGTTGTCTAGGAATCGTCTCGGCATAGTAGTTTGAATCTGATTCTAAAGCAAATAGTCTTAGGCATCTCATTTGTACGCCAATCTCATTAGGACGACTGACCGGAGTACCTTTAGGTGTTCTCTTGCCCCCGTGTGATCAAAATGAGCTGGAAGAGCACGCCGCCAGCTGAGCAAAATTTCGCCGACATTGACCTGGGACGATGGTGCATCGTTTTGTGGTGATACACCAGTTTTGACTCCAAATAACTATGTGGCTAAAACAATTAAATTTACCGGTGTTCCCCATTGTACTACGCAATGGTCTCCTCTCGAGACGATGGGCTAAAAGAGCTAGAATTAAGGCTTACCCCCTCAGCCATCTCTAGACACCGCCTTTGCGGGAGAAACACATTGAGTCCCCGCCTTCAAACAAAATTTTAGATTTTCTGAAAATAAAGAAAACTTACCTCCTCGCCCAGGCCATTCCGGCCCCAAACTGGGCGAGTGCAAAACCCCTTTTTTTTCTTTTGGAGCGAGTTGATCGCTGAGTTTAGCTTTTCTTTGGTTTTAGCTCGGTTTGCCCTTTAGGCTATGTACTATGTATGCCCGGTTTCACTCTTTTTACAGTTTCAGTATCAGCCAGTTATATTTTTCCCGTCTCGTGAGTTGATCCTGCACGGAGAATTTAAGTCCGCTGCAGTTTCATATGTCTTAACCATTCAGCCACAGAGGTATAGGAACATCGACTATTATGTCGATAGTAACTCAACTGCAGTACAGTGCAGTTGGGGCACTGCATTATTGCAGTGCATAAAAGAAAAAGTACGATTAGAGAGAGGCAAAAGACAAACAACCAAAGAAAGAAACCAAAGACGCAAATGCGTCCCGGGCCGGTCGCCTAGGGCCCGAGTAGTACAAACGACCCCAATAGGTAGGAAATGAGGCTGGTTTAGCCTTCGACTTGGCGTATTCCGTCTAAAGGACTCGCCGCCCCGTCTAAAACCTGACATCAAGTTCGAATAGAAATCAATCGGCTGGATGACCGTTTCGCAAGCTGTTCATAAGGACGCGACATGCCGCGCAACACCCCGACCGCGTTCCGTCGGCCTAAATTAAGGGAACTGTTCCATTTTTCTCTTTCTTTTGTTTCTGGACCCCGTCATTCGGTCAGTCGTACTATTAGGTAGGCAAGAATGTCAAACGCTACAGAGCGAATCTAGGTACATATACAGATGTGAGTATATCTGGAGGATAAATTTCCAGGTGCTCTTTGTCACAGTTAGGGTATGCGTCGCCCTACGTAGCGCTCCATAGGTGCTCTCGAGCTCGCGTAGTCAGTTCTGATGACCGTTTTTCTCCGCCCGCTTGAGTATTCATCGCCCAGAGCGACCTGTATTAAGGAGCAATTTCCGAAGCACACTAGGGCCCCTGCTTATCGCGCCGCATAGCTGATTAGTTCGCCAACGTTGAGCTGAAGCAGGGATAACCGCCCCTAGACCGCAATAGGCGGATATCTGTACGCTCCTTCCCAGTTCTTTTAACGACCCGCGCCACCACATTGTATTAAACCGAAGCAACCATAGCGAGATACTACTAGGCTTATCCGAAGCGCTTTACTCGTCCCGCCCCGTTATAGTTTAGGAACACTCGTCCCCTTGATGAAAGTTGATCTTTGTAAATAAACGTTGTATCTTGACACACCGAGTACAGTCTTATTGTATCCCGAGACGATAGGGAGTTTTTGGTTTGTCCGCTCGGACGAGCAGACACTGCCCGTCATGGCTTGTGGGCGAGAATGTCACAAGCACTGGCGAGCAGGGCCTTCTGTCAGATCTATTTACGCTCTAATGAAATAACCAGATGACAAGCGTAAAATTTTACTAGTTTATGACCGAGATTCAAACTCTATTTTAATAAGTCTAAACTTCTGCTGGTCAAGGTACCAGTGCGCTCGCGTAGAATTCACTGAAAAGCGCAGGCCACGCCATTGAAAATCCGACATTAAACACTCAGGGCTTGTCGGAACTCTGTGGGGGCCACATAGGTCAATGCTCTATCACGGAGCACACCA
The DNA here is from genome assembly GCA_030248225.1 of Trileptium ribeirensis. NCBI lineage: Eukaryota > Metazoa > Nematoda > Enoplea > Enoplida > Thoracostomopsidae > Trileptium > Trileptium ribeirensis. Next base: position 14,706 of record JASANE010029835.1, read on the forward strand.
AGATTTTTCTAGGTAAATCAACTTGAGCTTCAAATTTGTAAGGTCACTTTCATAGTTTATTCCAACACTTATCTCACTAAAATAGAACCAAACAACTTCCGATGAGTCTAAGATAGGGAATAGCGGCTAAGCTCCATGACCTGCGAGCAGGTGTCGGTGCTAGCCTCCCTGGGGGACCTCAGAAATCATACCCGATACTAGACACGTGCGCAACCCTTCGGGCGGGGTCCGAACACACCCCGTGAAGCGCGCCTGGGACCTACTAAGCTGCGTAGCTTCTTGGGTCTGACCAAGAATAGGATTAAAATTTCAGTAGTCACGGTCCACCCTTGATGTTACGATAGCCGGACATGGTGTTAGGAAGTTGCGCCATGCAGCTGCGTCACCGGTTATTACATTATAAACAACCTACATTAACTGCAGCTTTACTGGTTCAGCTCGGATTTCCTGATCTGGTAATGCTTTCTGAAACGTGGGCTACAGACGATGTTGGTGACAATGAATTAACATTACATAATTCACACTATTCTGGTCCGGCAGAAGTAATAAACGCGTAGCGATGTCCTCATCCTAGCATCACAAAACACAACGCTACCCGAGTAACAGTCATCGATCGTCGGACATACTACGACATTACTTTATGCTCGATTTCTGACACCGACAACAAATATATGCTTGTCCGCTGTGTTTACAGAGCTGACTCCCCCAATGAACTCAACCAAGCGCTTTACGACATTATCGCACGCATTACGACTCATCACTTTCACCACATAATACTGCGGCGTGATTTCAATTTGTGACAAATAAACCGGAACGATAAATAGTGTAAAATAAATAAAACGACAAAATACAAAATTTGGTGGCTGTCCAGTGATAGAAATTCAAATTTTGGCAGCCGTCCAAAGCGGCATATTAAATTTTGGCGGTTCTCCAGCGCGGCAAATTCAAATTTTGGTAGCAGTCCCAGGCGGTTAATTTCTATTTTAGTAGCTGTCCAGCACAGGAAATTCAAATTTTAGCGAAATACAAAGTTTGGCGGCTGTCTAACGGGCAAAATTCAAATTTTGGCAGCTGTGCAACGCGGTAAATTCAAATATTGGCAGCTGTCCAGCGCGATAATTTCAAATTTTGAGAGCTGTCCAATACGGTAAATTTAAGTTTTGGCAGTTCTCCAGCGCATCAAATTCAAATTTTGGCAGCAATCCAACGCAGTTAATTCCTATTTTATTACTATTCAGCGCGGGAAATTCAAATTTTAGCAAAACACAAAATTTGGCGGCTGTCCAGCGAGGGAAATTTAAATTTTTGCAGCATTCCAACTCGGCAAATTCAAGTTTTGGCAGCTGTCCAGCGTGAGAATTTCAAATTTTGGGAGCTGTCCAACACGTTAAATTTAAATTTTGGCAGTTCTCCAGCGCGTAAATTTAAATTTGGCAGCAATCCAACGCAATTAATTTCTATTTTCTTATTATTCAGCGCGGGAAATTCAAATTTTAGCAAAATACAAAATTTCGCGGCTGTCCAGCGCGAGAAATTCAAATTGTAGCAAAATACAAAATATGATAGCTGTTCAAACTGAAAATTCAAAATTTGGCATAAGCCCAAGCTTAACATTATACCTAATGCAGCGTTACATCATATACGGTGAGTTCTGACTATACAGGACAGATATCTGAGTCTGAGATCACTCGTGTGCAAAACCTGACAGTATCACTAAGCTGCCATTTATGTCTTCATATTGGCTTTCACTGTTGTAGGACAATGTGATAGTGGCGCATAACTGTCGGGTAATGCTGAGTCAGCCTGCACTCAATTTAATGTAAATGCCCCATTAACTCAGTCTACCGCCACGGTCGATGGTTTTATAGCCCGCATCTTTCTTCCGACCAAAACAGCTGCACCTCTATAGACGGTGAATTTACCGAAGAAGCAGTTGCTAAAGTAATGGCTACGTTGAAACTCTCCGCAATCCCAGGTCCTGGTGGGATTAATAATGTTATACTACGAAGGTGTGCACAATCACTGGCTCCTGTACTTACTCACCTATTCGGCAGTTGTATTCAGACCTGCCACACTCCGCCTGACTGGCTAAAAGCACACGTCGTCCCAATATACAAGGGAAAAAGATCCCAATATAGTGTCGTAAATTACAGGTACATCAGTCTCACATCCGCCGTTTACAAATTTATGAGAAACTTCGTATCAAATGCCCTCGTCAACTATGCCGTCACAAACAGTATAATTCACGCATCTCAATTTGGGTTTTTGAAGGGTACGCGTTCACGTATCCCAATACGAAAAGGCACGCGTTTTGGTGCATTGGCGTAAGTCCGACGTTGCGGCTTACGCAATGCTTAGCTAACATTAATATGCTTGCAGTGACTGCACACGGTTACACAATGCACCGCTATGGAATATAACTTACATGCCTAGTTGGGGTTCAGTGTAGGGCTACCTCCTCTCCTGCAGCGTAGGACTCTCGCCCCGAAGCCCTGGTCTACCCCGACGCGAGGAAAAATTTGAACATGTATAAATGCGGCGAAAATTGTCAAAAATGGGGTAAAGTCGCAAAAAAGAGTTGTCGATGAGGAGGGGGATGTCGTCAGTGTCGTCGCATCCGATCCGTTTTGATGCGATATGCACGTTTATTTTACATAGTGTTTACATGCATCCGATCTGAAACGGCATGCACAAGTTTTTGCCACCGAATCGGATGACGTTTTGTGAAAAAATACATATATGGGAACAAAGGCGTAAGTGTATATAAGACAGCACAATGGCTTAAATTTATTGAAATAGTGCGCTGAATGTTTACTACTGGTTTACGTGGGTGAGGGTGTCCACACACCCCGATCCCCAGATGCGAGAAGCCAGTATATATGCAGTTATACATATATGCGTACAATACTTAATTTCTCTATTTCTTTGTATTCGCTAAGTGTTGCGTATATATAAACCATGACTCTCATAAGATAGCCTTAGAGTTAAGCCCAACAGGGTCTTCTTTCCCTAAAATATTCCGTCAAAATCCCTTCGGTAGCGATACGATCTGATTAGCCCGACCTGAGATACACAAGAGACTCAGAAATTGATTTACTATACGAATGTCGAAATTATAATACCGCACGGTGAATGTGTAACATAAGCACAACAAAAAAATATAGACGCACAACCGTATCCGTCGCAAAAGGCTAACATGACAGCTCGCTGTAACTACCAAAATTTCTGTGTAGTATGCAAAAGAGCTAGCTAAAAGTCAACGTTCTAGAAAGATCGAGAGAGTTCGAGACATTCCGGGGGGCAAAAAGACCCCACAAAACCATTTAAATTTTCTTACGTCCGTTAGCCAAAAAAACCATTCACAGAAGTCAGAAATAGTTTTGTAATGATCAATTGTAAATATCATATAATTAGTTTCAACCACAACACGTAGTGACAAAAAATGAATCACCGTCGGCCGAACCGCCCCGGTCCCGCCCGCCGGATAGGGCGACGCTCCCGAGTTAACCGATAGCCGACCAATTTGAGCTCCGGCACTATCTTGCACCAATCGACCCACAACTCCCGGAAACCGCAGTGGTTGACGTGGATGCCATCCGGGTTAAAAAATGTACACACCATATTCCCCGCATCGTCGACAAATGGATTGGAACCTTTGCGCCCCCAGTTAACGCAGACAATGCCCAAGCTCGAACACCGAGCGTCGACCCAATCGGAATAGCTGACGATTTGGGGGAACCATGGATTGGATACCGGAGTACTGACAATGATGTCCGTGTCGGTCGCGTCCCGCCGTTGTGAGACAATAAGCGCCTCCAGAGCTGTCCAGGATGATATTTGCAGCTTGTTTGATCGTTGACAGTCGTTGAACCCGCAGGCCACAATCACTACCTTGTAGTCGCTAAATCGAATACCCTGTTGGAGGACAGCATTGGCGATGTCGACGCACATCCCTCCAGAAAGCGACAAAAACCGGCCGCACTCGACATACTGTAGGTGACCGAGCTGACTGTCGCCTAACAGAAGGACCGTCCGAGAGTAAGTTGGATTGAGGCTCATTAGCAAAGGATTTTCGCGCATCTCTGCTGGCGAAGCCGATTGATACTTAAGTTCGTCGTTGACGAAATCCCGAAGCACCTCAGTCAAAATACTCCCGTAAATGTTGAACCTTGGTAAATGACGCCGATGGCCCGCAGCTGTTTCCCGCAAACCACAGGAGAGAACGTATTCGTTCTGGTTTGTGCAGCAAACGAACTGTAGGTTATGTGGATCGACGCTACCGTCAATTTCCCTATGTAACGCGATATAAACTGGACTGCGGGGGTTGCAAAGCTGCTCAACCAGTATATTTTTGAGGACTTCATGCGAGCGGAACACCCACTCGCCAGTAAAACGACCGGCCTTCTGATGTACTAATTCTCCAAGCTGCTCTGGATCTGCAGATGCCAGCTCCCCCTTGAGCACCGATTTCGCCAAACCTTTTTGACCCGTTTGTCGAAGCAGCAGATACCAGAACCCAGCTGTAATGGATGTCACTCTCTTGCCCGCAACATACAGCTTTGGAGAAGTGTGACGATAGTGCGGTGAGAGCTCGTGACCTGGATCGACGAATTTGGATTGTACAGGCATGTTTCTAAAAATAAACCGAAAAAAGTAAAGTTCATGTTGCTAGTTAAACTACTTTCAAAATTACTAAAAATACGTGAAGATGAGAGGAACACCCTCCCTACAATTCTCGAGAAACATCTAAATCGGAATCGTTGTCATGGATAGTCGCGCCGGCATTTTGATCCGCGACGGATGTTGTCGATTCATCTATTTCCAATGGGAATAAAAGGCGTATAGGTCTCGTCATTGTTTTTTGGTTCGCCAATCGCAGCGTTGCCGATCGACAGATACCGTCTGAGCCCTGAAACAACTTAACGATAATTCCTACCTTCCATAGAGCGCGCGGTAAATTGTCTTTTATCAGAACCACTGATCCCACCCTTGGGGCCGCTTTGCTACTGTTTCTAGTTCGATCAAATCCTAACCTTCCGCGCAAAGCTGAAAGATATTGATTTCGCCAGGTATACCAAAACCCATCCAATGTAGCCTGTAATGCCAATGTTTTAATAAATCGTCAGCCGTTGTATTGGCACCGGAAGGATCACCGAGATTTAACGCCGGTTGCCGATATGTTTACCACCGAGGAAGTGAGCCGGTGTGAGGACCAAATCACCAGCGTCCGCACCCACATAAACCAGGGGGCGGGAATTACAACCGCTGAAATTTCAACGACTATTGTACGCAGCTCCGTGAATGAAACTATTTTCCGATCGAGGGATGATTTCATCGCCTTCTTAACGACTCCCACCATCCGTTCATAAAAACCGCCCATCCAAGGTGCCATCTCCGTAATAAACTTCCACTGTATGCCGTGATTAATGGAAAAAGACGAGACCGCCGAGTCCTGCACAACTAGCCGCCACCGCTTGGTGAGGAAGTTACTAGCCGCGTGAAATTGTTTCGCATTATCCGAGATAACGAGAGAGGGGTACCGTACGTTGAAATGAGACGCCGAAGGCACAGCAAAAATTCATCCGAGGAAAGCGTCTGCACCACCTCCAAGTGCACTGCCCGAATCACAGCGCAGGTGAACAGACAGACCCATGCTTTATACGGTTGCTTTGACACGCAATCCTTCACCAGTAATGGGCCCAAATAATCGACACCAACCGATTCGAACGGTTTTCGTCGAGTTACGCGGAAATCCGGCAAGGGTGGGTACAACCAGGCTTGATATCCCCCGCCATACATACGCTTACAAATCGAACACCGATTTAAGACGCGTTTAACCTGCGAGCGGCCGTGAATAATCCAATATGACGCCCTCGTTTCCGCAAGAGTGTGAGCAACTCCCGCATGAAAGAGCCGTTGATGGGTTTCGCTTATCACCAGATCAGTGAAGCAATTTGATTTCGGTAGCAATTTTGGGTACTTCGCGTTGTCAGACAACTCCGAATGTTCTAGTCGTCGAGAACACCGCAAAAATCCATCGTCATCTAGGAAGATTCCAAGTTGATTTCCGAGGGAACGATATTTGTTGCAGGTTGGATCGTCCAATAAATCCGAAAAATTCACCTGCTTCACCCTGCGCTCCCAGATTTGTCGACTGTTCACAATTTCATCTGCCGATAGTTCGTTTGATTTGTTGGGAAACCGTCGTCGACTGTTGTTGCAAAACCGAAGTATCCATGCTGTTACTCGCAGCAACCGATTGAGACTAGAAAACGACTTGATGTCGATTGGAAATGCATCATCGTTCGAAATGAGCAAACCGTGATGCGTTGATTTCTTATCTGATTGCTGATCCATGCAACTATGATCATTGCATTGAATGTTCTCGGGCCATTGCATCGCATCTCGAAGCAGCCACGGTGGTCCATTCCACCAAAGGTCGTTTTGGCAAATGTCATTGAGTGTGCATCCGCGGGACGCCACATCAGCTGGATTCGATTCCGACGGTACAAATCGAAATTGGATTCCCTCGTGCAATTTGATTTCTTCCAACCGATTTTTCACAAACGTGGTTGATACATTGCGTTTCTGCAGCCAATGTAACAGACATTGTGAATCAGACCACAAAAATTTCGTTGAGACTGACATGCTCAAGTTTTCCTCGATAAAATTCAACAATCGTACTCCGATCATAACGCCCAACAACTCAAGGCGTGGTATTGACATCTGCTTGAGCGGGGCAACGCGTGCTTTGGCGAAAATTAAGCTACACTCGAGCTCCGTACCGGTTGAGAGTCTAAGGTACACAGCTGCAGCATATGCTTTCGAAGACGCATCGGTGAAGCAATGCAACTGGCGATCTGTCGACAGCGATGGTGACGTTTGAAAGGGAAATCGTTTCAGTTCGACTCCCGAAATTCGTCGAAGATTGTCACAGAGAGCCAACCAGCCTTCCGCCAGATCCTGAGGAACCGCATCGTCCCAATTAAGTTTTTCCTTCCACAAGCGCTGAATTAGCAGTTTTGCGCAGATAGTGACCGGCTGGAAAAATCCACAAGGATCAAACACTTGCGCTAGCAGCTTTAGCATGAACCGTTTCGTCGGCTGAGTTACACCGGGCAGTTCTTTGAGCGACGAGCACGCCAAGGTATCTTCTTTAGTTTTCCACTGAAGGCCCAGCACCTTTGTTTCCTTTGATGTGCCTCGATCACAGTGCGGAATGTGGTCCAACACGGAACCATCATTAGTGAACCACTCCCGGATATTCATCGATGCCTCTTTGAAAAGTTGTTTAGCACCGTCGTAGAATTGTATCGCCTCAGCACTCGATGATTTTCCGACGACGACGTTGTCAACGTAAATGTTCCGTTTCAAATCTTCAGCCACCAGAAGGCTGGAATGTGCGACATGGTGTTGTATAGTTGCAGCCAACAGGAACGGACTCGCTATGACACCAAACGGAACCCGGCGGAACCGATAAGTGACCAAGTTTTCGGAAGACGGCGGCGACGCCAGATCACGAACCCACAAAACCTTGTCACGTCCAGAGACTCCTTCACCAGTCCCACCTGAAGAAATGCTTTTTCTATATCGCTGACCAAAGCAATTGGATGCAACCGAAAACGCATCAAAAGCCCGCACAGATCATCGAGAATCACTGGCCCGCGATAAATGCACTCGTTGAGGCTGAATTGATCTTTTTTGCTTTTGGCGGAAGCATCATATACCACCCGAACTTTCGTCGTCGCTTTGCCCGCTCGAAGAACGGCGTGGTGCGGTATGTAATGCACCGGGTTCTCCGTCCGAGCATCGGAAACCTCTTCGATGACCCCTTTAGACAACTGATCGTTGATGATTTGATCATATTGCAAACACAGTGGCTGATCGCCCGAGATCCTCCGCAGCAAGGATTTCAGACGTCCCAAGGCGAGAAAATAGTTCGTCGGTAGTTCTTTGATATCAGGGTTCCAAGGCCAAGATACCGAGTATCGAGCATCCTCGAATTGAATCGTGCTGTTGAACTGGCGAAGTGCTTCTTCGTCATCATTTGTAGACGCTGGAGTTTTGACACCGATGTCCTATAGACGCCAGAACCGTTCGAGGTCGAATGAAATATCGCTCGGGGCTGAGGACTTTGATAGAAACAACGAAGTTGTAAGAGAACTGGATGGTTCCGTGTTGCGAACACGGCCTGTGGCAATAAACCCGACCAACGATGACAGAAAAATCAGTCCGTCTTTTAATTGAATTCGATCAGCACCGATGAAATCATAGTAGTAGTCAATACCAATCAAAATATCGACGTCAACGGCTTGCGGTGTGTTAATCAACGGTTCAGCTAAAACCAATTGGTTCACCATCGGGTGCTTCTGAACATCAACCGGAACCTTTTGAATCGGACAACTGATTATCGGAGTGACGTTGACAGTCAGAGGTTTGGATAACCCGTCGTTGAGCAGTACATCGAGCTCAACAACTTTATACGTCAAAGTTTTCCGCTTCTGCTCTGCAAAACGAGCGATTGAAATGATCTCCTCGTCCTTTGGCCGTGCTTCGACCTTCCCCGCCATGCGACTGGTGACAAACGAACGGGAACACCCCGTATCAAATAACATCCGCGCTTGAATAGGAGGACTGCCAGACCGACTCTTAATCGTCACAAGAGCCGTTTGTAAGATCACCATCTCGCTACGTGAAAGCATGGACGTCGCCTCGGTGACCGCTGGACACGCCAACTGCGTCGGTTCGCTGTTGGTGACCACAGTTACAGCGGTTTGTGGCACATTGGTCGTGCCACCAAACTTCGTTGGGCAGATACTGCGGCTGATGCGTAGAACGCTGGCAATACAACACGCGCGCAAGCGGAGGATACTTTGTTTTATCAAAATGGCTGACCCCCAAGCACAAAAAACATCGCCCCTTTATTTGCTGTTTCCGACTCCTCAGATCCGGGTATTTGCTGCACTGGTCGCTATAATGACCACCCCCACAAAAAACGCAAACGATATGGTTCCTCTTCCCACGCGATTGCGAGTTGGCGAGAAGAGATGCTGATGAACCATGCGCAACACGCGCTTTGACCTCGCCACGCGTTTGGCGACCAAGGGTGGACCGCTGCCCATTGCCGTTCTTGCCTGGGTTGCTCGTTTGCCCATTGTCGCGCGATTGTATAGAACCGAAAGATGGTCCACTCATATCTCGCGCCCGTATTTCTTCCCGCAGAAAATCACGCAAATTTTTCAAAGTCCATGCCTCCGCCCCGTTCCCTCTGTTTAAGTCCATTTTTACAAATTTCGGCAGCTTAGATAATATAATGGGAGTAAAATGTAAAGGAACCGGCCAAAGGTGTGCTCCTGTAGACCAAGTGCAATCAAATTACGTATATGTTTTTCACACTCATCATACGTATATTGTAATTGACACTGTTCCGTGTGCAAGCCTCATAAGCGCAAGCATAGCTTCAAAATAAAAGACGGCTAACTGCTTATTTCCAAAGCGTTCACTTAAAGCCGTAACTGCGGCAGAATAATTTTCAGCAGTTAGCCTATACCCATAAATCAATCTCAGAGCGTTCC
>JASANE010029837.1:0-20083 GCA_030248225.1 Trileptium ribeirensis
ATCCATTTGAATAGCAGCGCGACAGTAATCGGTACAGTTCTTATAGTTGAATGGTGCGGCATATGTTGATAATGACCAGTACATAATATATGCCTTGGAAGAGAAAAGCACTACCGGTGACCGCTGGTATTAGTTCTAAGGCGTTCACCTCTCCACAACATTTGGAAGCCCAGTTTAAAAACACTACCTGTGGATAAAGATAATCCAGTGTTGTATTAAACTTGCAAGACGAAAGCTGGTCTGTTGTTGCACTCAAGCTACGCGCCACGACAACGCTGTCTATAGTACCTGTTTCGGATATGAAACGAACATGCCGACATTATATAAAGTACATATATAACGTCAAAAACGATCCGAGTTATATATGAAGAATAAGCTCAAGTCCTTTCATAAAGCTGCTATTCTGGCCACGCCAACACGCCAATTTAAACTCGTGTGCACCCGTGTCGCCAATATCTCAAAGCCGGTAAACCAGTGGAATATCAATAAGCACATACCATAAAAACCAGAGAATAGCTAGCTCCGCTTGACAGTGGCGCTCTATGCGCGTAGACACTAGGTGCTTAGTATTTTGAAATGATTATTACAAATGGTAGACTGGTAGTTTGTCAATGAAATAATTTAACGTGCCTTTGCTTAAAACCTTAAACCAAACGCTGATGGTATATACGTCCTTCCTTCTCTTATTAACCTAACTAACATCTCTTGATTCCGTCCGATAGCCTTCTCGACATTGAGTTGCCGGAACTGAAAACGGTAGCGGTATCAAAAAGATAGAAAAAAGTATTAATGATTCTTTTGTTTGTTGGAAGTGAATCATGGCATATGAGGTTCAAAAAATTAGCCACGTGTCGTTGGTTTCAGTGTTTTATTAGTACGTTGGCTATGTCTTTATGCCTTTTAGATGCTACGTGGGGCTATAAATGCTTCGGCAGCAAGGTTACGAAATTTTGAGATTTTTCAAGTATTTTAGTTTGAGGCGTGGATGAGTTTATGTATTTTTGGGGCAACTGGTAAAATTGTACTTACGGCGAAAGCAGAAATTTGACAAATATTACGGTTCTGCAATATTTTTGTTTAAAATTGGAAAGTTTTTTTGAAATATTAATAGTGTTTTGAAAGTTGTGATTTCCACCTAGTGTTATTTTGTTGTTAGATTAACATGAACAATTCCTTTATGATTAGCGAAAGAATTGTGCTAAAAGAAACTGCAAATGTCCCATCTGCACCACCGAAACTAAAACATGAGTTATTTTCCAAACTTCTCCATCCGAATCAGTTAAAGAATTTCTCCCCAATAACTAAGGGGGAATTCTTCCACAAAGTACCACGGGGAAAATTCTTACACGTAGTGCTACGGCAAAATGCTTAGCTTCCGTAGTGGCCCTTGCGAGGGCCGTTGGGATAGACAGTCCGGTTAGATGTATCGGATTGGAAACTGGACGCGAATATGTTGACACAGCGTATTGAAAGCCGGGATGTGGACTAAAGAAATGATTACGTGTGCTGTGGAATGCGGCAGATTCGGATATTACGAATCGTGTAACGGACGTATTTTTGCGTACACACAACTATTTCGTCCCTCACTTATTTCTTTCTATCTCTTTCTTCATAATGCCAATAACGATCAATTTCACTTGCAGTTATGATTTATTGTTTAGCACACTTGCTTTTAAGATCATTCATTAGCTTTTTGCAAACTAAGGTTTACGGCACGGGAAATCTTCTGTCAAAAAAGCTTTTGTGTTTGAGAAAGTGAACATACAGGACAGCTTACGAGCAGTACTACAGTGTCATACAATTAGCGAACAGCCATCAACCAACGGTCATTTTTGGCGAGTTTTGTATGTTTTTGAATCGCATTGTTAGCGAAACGGTTAAAATAATGATGGGCGGCGCTGAAGATGGCGTATTTTATTGAAGCGCTAAAAACGCGATTAATATTCGGCACTCTGGTATCGATCGTAAGGTTGTGGTGTTATCATTACTATAGCTCATATGAATTTTGTTTGTTAGTTTTAAAATGATATCACATCGTCTGGTTTTGTGTGCCCGCTCTATTCGTTTACATAGCCTCAAAACTAATCCATTTTTGTCGTCGACTTCGTCCGACGCTCGGTCGGCGGCGAAGGAGTCTGAACATGACGACTCTACGATAGTACAAGGTGGCGATGTCGGCGCTGCTTACAGTAGTCCTAGTGTCTCAAAGGTCAAGCGGATAAATCGTGCGATGTTAACATACCTCGAATCGGCGAAAGCGTATGGTAAGTACAGAGTAAACGAATGTAGTTGGTTGAGTTCGTACTACGGCACTGAAAATTTCACGCTCAGATTCAGCTGTGAGTGAAAATTTAGTAATACGGTTTAATCTTATTTTTCTTACGTATTGTGAAAAAATTATTGAACCAAAAGGTTACAACTTTTCTCTGGGGTTGCCGAAATAAAAACGTGGACCACAAGTCATCGAAAGCTGCATATTTGCTATATTTATTTGTCAGAGATGCTAACTATAAGCCAAGTTGTAAAAATGCCCGAAAATGTGAGATTATCAATGTTTTTAGCTGATTTTTTGTTTGTTGATGGACAAATAGATATATCGTGAGTTAGCTATGTTGGAACCTGAAAGGGGTTTAATGTTGAACTTTGGGAGGAAACTAATTGTCAAATTATGAGATATTTTCAATTCAGTTGCACGTTGAGAGTTAATAATGCGTCTGAAGATTTTCAACTGCTGTCCCCAGATACTTTCGCCAGTTTCGATCTAGGAATCGTCCCAATCCTAGATCATGCCTCCAGGTATAATTTTGACAGTTTGGAGAAGCCAACAAATAGGGTGGAGTTTGTTGGCATTTTCAAGTTCCCCGGCTAAATGGGTGCCAGCGGTTTGTTTCGCTGGACAATTTCGGGCTACCCCTTTTCATCGCACTTGCAAAAATTGGCGCTTCCTTAATAAAAACAACCCATTTGACGCAAAGACTGACCAAAATTTTTTACTAAGATTCAACTCTGAAGCTAAAAAATTTATAAAATTTGTCAAAATTGATATAAAAATAGCTTTTATTCTCTGTCAGAAACGTTTTCGCAACGTTGTGATGCGATTTTTAGCCTTTCTCGTTGAAAAATATGTAAATTTTTAAGCCGCCCCTGTTGAACCGGGGTGCTTCCAAAAAATCAAGCGCCCTTTAGTTCTGAACTCTGGGACCTGCGGTTTGTGCTCCCTGCCAATATTTTCCGCGAATTGTTGGCCCAAATTTATGTAGTATTAGCTTCCTCCAGCATTCCACATAATTACGTAACGACAATCCTGAGATAGCTTATGAATTTCACAAACACAAGAAAGATTAATCAAGCGGTGTTTGAGAAACCTAAGTCCACTGCACTTGGCTATTTTGAATTTTGTCTACTTGGTTGTAATCAGGGCTTTTTCATTTCCATTTTCTAAAATAATTACTTTACGTCTTTTCAAAAATATAAATGTGTGTCGCGATATATACCGTAAATGCGTATTTTTCACGAGTACAACATAATCAAATAAGCTGCCATAAAACTTGGTTTTCGGCCAATCGATGGGAACCAATAATTGTTGTACGCCGCTGGGTAGTCGACATCGTCCCATCATGACACGTTTACTTGCTGTCCATCACCATTTCTACCGTTTACGGGTTCAGCCGATTGCGAGTTTTATGTTTGAGTCTATTTGATGCCCCAAAACCCGCGCTCCACGGAATCATTTTTCGGTGCTAGAACTTAGAGCGCCTTGGAAGCACTTGACTGGTTTGCGCAGACCGTGTTTTTGTAGACCAGTGATTGCAGCGCGCAGTATACCAGTGATTGCAGAGCGTAACGCCAATCTTTCGCAAAAATACCACATGACCTAGTGTCAGCCTTAAACTCCTGCCACTCTTGAACGTAGGCGGCATTGTCTACACCCAAAAAACTGGTGTTTAGCAATTGGATCCACCTTCTCTGTTCCAAATTCAATAAGAATTTCCAGTTCCTACAGCACACAGACAGGCGTGGATAAAATGTTGCTGGCGAGACGGATGCCAGCGTTGTCGAAGAATCGGCTCTCCAAATTGTCTACAGCCTTCTGCATCAGCTGGTTCACATTCTTTTTTGCATAAGCGGTAGCTTCTTCGTCAGGCCTTTCGTGGCGGCCGCTGGCTTTGACTGCGATGCCGTCGGGGTCAAAAACTACACGTTTTATCCATCGCTCGCGCCGTACTTGGAGCCAAACTTGAGATATCGGATCTTGCCCTTGATTAATGACGGAACTTCAAATAGATATTATCTGGCCAGCTTAAATCTTTTGACCGGACGGATCAAGGTCTCCAGCAAATCGACAGCATAGAAAAGTGTCAGAAAATTAAATGGCGTTCGGTAACCAGGCGGCGGAATCGGCTTTATGGATACAGAATAACATATTCTTCATCAGCGCTACCTACGCGGGACCAGCATTTTCTACTGCTTTCGCCGGAGCTACAACCATGTGCTGCTGCGCTGCCTCAGTTGTAGCTACTTCCGTCGCAGTGTGTCTTTTCGCCTGACTATCAAAACATTCGAACCACCATCCATTTTTTCAGCACATCCCGCATCGTCCATTTGTTTTGCAACGCAGTACCTTACCGCGTCGATAAACGACCGTATTCTTCGCGACATTACACACCATCCAAGCATGCTTATGAATCCACCGTTGCCAAGTGGACTTCAGAGCCTGTTTTCTCTTTTTCACAGCTGGTTCGGTTGCACTACACGTTGGCGGTTCAGTTTCCGATTGCGACTTTTGTTCACATAAATAGTGGTTTATCGCTGGTTGTTTCGTCGTTACTACCGCTGCGTCATTCGTCGAAACTTGATCAGAATGCTTGTTGTGGTTGCCACTAGTTAGTGTAGCAGCAGACACTGATGGATTCAAATCGCCGCGGCCAAAATATTTCTAGAGACTCATATTTATTTAGGTATATATATACATTTTCTGTCTGACATAAAATTAAGTTTAGAACGGCAGTATTTATTTATTTGTTACACATTATAATTCAACCTGAAAAAATTTACATTTATACGGTATGAACAAATAAAAGTAAACATTACATTTCTCAAATCAGTGTTTATAAAATCCGTAGCCGCCAAAAATGAGTCTGTTGGTTGCAGGCATCTGAATATTGTTGTTCTCGCCGATACCCTATCGCCTCTTTTGGTTCGTGAAGCGGCCTGAAACGAAAAGCGTAATTTACTTTTCTCATCCAAGAAAAATGGTGTCTCGCATTGGAAAATGCGAAGAAATCCTGAGTAACAACCTCGTATTCAAGGGCGTAGTTAGGGGGGCGATGCGGAGGTCGCGACCCCCCCCCCCCGTTTTTTTTTTGGTTCAACCCCAAACAAAATTTTTTTGAATAATTCCGATTGAAAATCATGTCTGAAATTGTCCTAAAACTAGCCTCTCTCGTACTAGAAAACAATGACTTACAACCGTATTTTTGACCAAACTTCACATTTTTGTATAAAAATTCGCTATTTTGGCAACAGTTGTATTTCTTATTTGTTTACGGTGTACTGCCCTCCTGGACCCCGCTTTCACATTTCTGAGCGCGGACCCCCCCCCCCCGGACCCCCCTTTTAGGTACCCACTGTGGGTCGCGTCCTCTTTTTTCAAAATTCCTGGCTACGCCCTTGCTCCTACCATAGTTGTTTTTCACATCCACTGTATTTCCTGTAGGAGACCTTCGGTCTGTGTCTAAATCACGACTATATTTCCACTCACTCTTGGGTGTGAGACGAAAAGCCGTACTGTAATCAACATGCAAGCCTATTAGAGAACTACCATATGATTTCTGATCAACCAGTTGATGACTAACATTCACTTGGATTCAACGATCTTGTTCCATGTTTTTTCAAAAATCCATATGTGTTTTTCGGTGGATTTTTAAAAACATGTGCCTTTCGAACGAAGTGGAAACGTAGGACTTTCAACAAAGTGTGCAAGCCCGTTAAATTTTGTCTAATCTAAAGCTCTGCAGCTATTTTATCAGATCATCCTTTCACAACCGTGGTTTAAGGCGAACAAATTTGCTTGCTACAAGCTAATGTTCTAAAACAGATTCTCTACCCTATAATAGGTACTCACAGGACCGCCACCAGGATATTCTATGAAAACTTGAAAAAAGAAATTTTCTGCCTTTTCGGGAGAGTTGGGTTCGTCTTGGTCAGAATAGCCTGTTTTACCCGGGGTAACACGATATTCTCGCTGGCCAGGCGCCCCCAGTTCAGTTCCCTCAGGTACTTTCGAGACAGTTTCAGAAATCCAGAATGTGTGAATTAAGAACGCATAACCTCATTGATTTTGATCCAGACTGAACCAGCAGGAAAACGCTTTCTTTTATGTTTATAAATGGCCGACCATGCAGGTTACCATTTGTGTGCCCAACTATACTCCATGCTTGCTTGCAGCTTAATAACTACACCTTATATCATTGCAATAAACCCGGAAATAGTAAGTCTTTGCTTCGGTAATGGCTGTTAACATCCTAATGCACTTATGATGGCAAATCACCTGGAGCTACCCAGTACTTGCTAAAATATAAAGTCTCAGAATATGTGAGAAAGGGAGTCAGATATTGTTCTAAGCAGCAAAAATTTTTACATAATGTCATTATACTAGGACTCGATCTAAAAGCCAAAATTAATATATACGAGGACCGTGCTAGAGCTTCAAGCTATGATAATGTATGTCTGCATTGCCAGATAGTAAAAGCAAAATTATCACTCAATTCTGGAATTTTCGATAAAAGTAGCTACGCGAAATTCCCAGACAATGCGGCACCTCCAGTTTGTTACACGTATATTTACTTGCTACCCCTCGGGCCAGATAATCATGAGTTACACTCTTTTTTTTCTAGTGTTTTGCCTTTTATCTTTCCGAATTTTGTAGTGTTTCGCGTCGTACCACGACCACAAATTCCAGGGCTGCATCGTTTCGACAGAAATGATAAATAATAATTTAAACGTAACGAGGTTCACGAACTGCAGCCTTTTGAAAAAATTAAGCTTTTTAGGCAGCAAAATGCGCGCAGTTAGTGATGTGCGAGTCCACTTTAGGTACGTTGCGTATATACACCGGATTGTTCTTTTGTCAAGTCCGATCACGATCGTAAAAGCGATGAACGCGAACAAATCACGATTTTTCTTATGTACGCGTGCACGATTTGCGATGGAACAACACGTAGGTCCTGTTCGATGTCACTATTTTGCGATTTAGGATGGTATTTTGCTGGAAGCGTAAAAATGAAAACGCTATTACCAATCGTGTTTTTCTCGTATGCTATAATGCACAAATAGAACACGAACATTGCTACGTACGTGATTCAAAATCTCACTTGATGAACCAGGACAAACGTGCGAAATGGACAAATGTATGCGAACACTAATTCTATTCGTACATCGCAGAGCCATGTTTGCCTTCACAAAAATGTAAACCCGAATATTAGCGCCAAACCATTGACAAAAATCACAAAAACCATAGTGTACTCACCTAAAGTGGAGTCACGTATCGCTTCTGGATTTTTTAATTAGGGCTTTTGCATAGTAAAAACCCCCAGATAAACCCCTGCTGTTCCTGTCACTCAGCATTTCATTAGAAACTCTGTGTGTCTGAGATCGAAGCATTATACATTTATAACGTTGACCTACAACAGTTCAGTAAAATAACGTATATCTACGATTTCGGGACCAATAATTGGACGTCGAAAGCTGACTTTTGGGTGTATCTCCGGTTCTAGCAGTGGGTATGGAAACATAAAAAATTACAATTCAGCGTTTTCAATAAAAATGCTAAAGTTTAATCAGTGGCTCAGAAATTTGCCAAAAACGTCTCTATTTTAAAGACAACTTATAAGCCATGGATTTTGCGAAATTAATCGAATTTTTAAATTCAGAATGGTAACTTAATCAATAATATTTTTCAAAATTTTTATGTGACATATGTAATCTCAAAATTTTGCTAGTGGCACGAAGCATTGGCATCCGTTTTTTGTCAGGGAGCATTGAAAACTGCATACCATTCCAGATCTCTCCCAGTGTGGCTTTATCAGACCTTGTATACACTTATACACTGCGCACCATAAATGGCTGTCGCCTTTCGGACGTGCGAGCAGCGATAATTTCTGAATCTACCGTATCTAAGTTTGATCGTGACGTTATAATTCTTTCCCGTGCTAACATGTTAGCCCAAGGGCGTACGTAAGGGTCAGGGAGTAACCGGAATTCCGGTTCCAGTTCCACCGAAAATCGTGTCCCGGTTGCGGTTCTAGCAAAGGGCAAAAACCATACCGGGACCGGAATTCCGGTTTAAAAATTTTTGTAAGAAATTTTCCACATTTTTGCTTCATCTGTGGTCCAAACATTATGTAACATACACAATGATCAAATTCCAATACAACGAATTAGAAGAAAGCTATTTACAGTGTGAAACGTAATTAGGGACACATCATTTCAGCTGGAATTGTTATGTTAACCTGCAGGAGTTTGTTAACAAAACAAAGCCAGGTCAATGCTTGTAACAGCTATTTTATACATTCACAAGTCTGCGGGGTATATTAGATTTAAACCGGCCCAACCGGTAACAGAGTATGGATTATGTAGAAGTATTTAGTTGTAAGCTTGGCTAACATAAATTGCGTCAAGCACAAGTCAGTGCGCTTGCAAACTTTGTATATCAGTCTATCTACATTGAAGTAAAGTAACGTTATCTGCAACGCAGCCAGAAACTGCGTCCTTGGCAATGAGCTGTATTCATTGAAACTGTGCGAGAACAGTTGGTCTTATTTATAGCATTGTGAATAGAAAGTTATCATCATTATCATCTAAGTGACGGACAGTGGTTGCGCCGCGCTAGCCTAAACAGTGTCTCTGACCCCTGATCAGAAAATTATAGTATATATACCTTCTATTATTTTATCTTAGAACCATATAAACCAATAATGTCAAGCTTTCTACAGAATATATAACAATAACAAACGTATTTGTAGTAAAAGGAGGCGACTGGAAACAGAGTGCAAGTGTTTATTCTACGCTCCATTCGTTATAAGCACATTCATTTTGACGCAATATACGCAAGGATGTATAGTGGAAGGCATTTTTTTGCTCCGGGGGTCCAAAAACTGACATATTGATCGATAAATAAACATTATTTAGCTTCCTCAGTCTCTTTAAAGTTCCAGAAAGGCAATAATGACATCACAATACATTAAGTTGTTTGTAAAAGTTATTTTTAATACAATTTAAATCTACTGTATTTGCATTTCGTCCTTCATCTGTTTGACAATATATGGATTTCGAAGACCAGGTTCCAGTTCCGGTTTAAATGGACGGTTCCGGTTATTCCCTGGTACGAGTGTACACCTCTGGTCGGTTCGAAAGTTTTTCACCTTTGTCATGTCGTAGAAAGAAATGAAGAATTACGTCAGAAATATTAAATTTGAATCTAAAAATTCGCCCAATTTATACACACAAAAATAAATATACATAGATGAATTTTGCTAAAATTGTCTGTCGTTTGAGTATTTATAGGTCATTTTTGTTACTAGGTAACTGTAATCCATTAAATTAAAAAATGATAGATCCAATCAAAGACCCTTCCGTTTTCACCGACGCCAGTGTTGTTATGCCACCTTTTCGAGGTCCTGTTGTTGACCGCTTGTTCGTTTCAGAAACAAAGATGAAAAACGAGACCGAGGAATTCGAGTTGGGAAAGCGACACTTGGCGAATATGATGGGATGGGATACCAATGACATCAGTTCCGAAGACATTGACGTGAGTTCGATGCGTTTGGAGTACTTTGTCGTATATGCACAAGGCATACTACTTCATTACTAATATGCATGTATTATGCGTGAGTCCACTTTAGGTCCGTACACTAGGTTGTTCTTTGTCAAAACCGCGAATTGGTTCGCGCAGAAATTCTCGTTCACATTTTTGCCATTTGTATTTTCACTTTTGTAAACGCAAAAATGGGCTCAGCGATGGACGAATGCAATTTGTGTTGGCGCACATTTGACCACTTCGCAAGTTTGTCCGCGTTTATCAAAAATGATATTCTGAATCAGAAAACAATGCTCGCGGTCTATTTGCATATTATAGCATACGAGCAAAAAGCGATTGGTAATCGCGTTTTTACTTGTATGCGATGAACAATGTGCTATGCTAAATCGCTAGTCACCGCTAACAGCATCTACGCGTTGCTTCATCGCAAATCGTATCCGCGCACATAAGAGAAAGTCGTGACGTATTCGCGCTCATCGCGTGTACCATTGTGAACTGACTTCACAAAAGAACAACCCAGGTGTACGCTCCTACCCTTTTTAAATTGGCAGCTTTATCAGAGAAATGGTTGCAGCAGTCTCTTTTGTGTTGTGTATTGCCTTGTTTTGAAATGTGCCCGAAATACTATGTAAAACAGTGTTTATTCACAGTTTTTATATTTTTGTCTGTTAGCTTGGGGTTCCTCGACTTACTTGTTTTTACGAAATAGTAAGTGCGACATAACTTGGATCCGTTTGCAAAATATTGTTCTGTGCCGCAAAACTCTTGTATGTCTAGCCCAACGCTAATCACTGATCTGGTCGATGGGTTTTTGAACGTTTTTATAATATACGTAATTGGATCCTACTTTTGCATTTCCTTGAGGTTAGCCATATTTATTTGTCACATTCTTCAGCCATGCTATCGACGGTAAACGTTTCATTTTAGGCTATGTGTGTGACATTAGATAAAAACAGAGGTCATGATAATACGCTTATCTTGACCTACAGGCTTGTTTCACAAGGCTTTTTGTCTCAGCAAACATTTTCAAGTATGACAACATAAAACTTAGTAATTTCCGAAAAATATGCTGAAAATTTCAAAATTTTGACTAAACGTGTTTTTGTCAGCTGCGTATGAAGAAAAAGTTTTTTTAAGTCGTTAAATCATTTGGTCTCATGTCTTATAATGCTTTATGCCATTATTCTGGGCCATGGTGTAGCGGATTATAAGCTTAATATTTTGATAGGTATTAAAACAATCAAATTCTGTTCGGTCTGTTTTCAATTTACATGCATGTTGAAGTTTGGAATGAGACTGTGGATTTTTTAGGCACTTGAATTGTATTAAAACGATAAACTATAGCCTAAGCTGCAAGCAATCATTATAATGAGCAGTACATAAAACACAAGAAACATACTTTATCGTATCTATTTGTTAAAAAACAAACTTTATACCATCAGCTTGATTTTGGTTATTATGGTGTAACTGTCAGACGTAGCCAAATATTACCGCTTCTAAAGTCTTATTTTCATGTCAAAAGTCTCTAGTATTGTAAATCACTTTAGTCATTACCCGATTTTTACTTACATCTGTCAAATGTACAGTATTGATATGTATTATAATAGTAAAACGTAAAACTCTATCAGACAATGAAACGGTGCAAAAATCACTAGTATGTCTGCGCTAATTGATGTTCCCATGGTCCCAAATTTGCTTACGCAGCGAGTTTTTGATCAACGTAATTTTCTTATTATCTGGGTTTTGCAACCAACCATATTATATAGTGTAATCGAAATCGCAATACATTGAAATTTCGTTATATCAAAAGTAGGATCATATGTAATCGATCGAAATTTTGTTTAGGCAACTGTTCCAAATTTTTTTCAATATTTTGCAGTTTTCTTTCCATACTTATATCTTATTCAATACTTCGCTTTTGTGACTCTTCACTATGCAGGTTTGGCTACATTGGGACCTTTATGCCATTGACCAGAATCAGTGGGTTTTAGCGTTGTATTACCAGTTAATTTAATGCTAGGGCAGGTCAATCAGTCTGGTGGCGATGACCAATGTTTTGGCCAATAATTAGCAGAAGTAAACTCGCGTAGCTCAGCTTTCTTCAGTTTTTTGTTGAACTAACTATGTACATATCTCAATATTCGAATGTAACGGTCAAGATCGTCATCGTTTCCCAATGGTTCCTTGACCCAAAATTTGAAAATTTGTTCTGACATCCTGAGCGGCTGAAAAGTTTCACTTGGGGGTTTTTGGGCATGGAGAACTAATTGCCGGTGTTGGTTTTGCTCTGTGACTCATTGTTCCAGTGTACGGGAGTATGGCGCCCATAAGGTTCGGTGTCAGAGAGCAACATAAAGTTTTTTTACCTCATTTTAGTTCCCTTCATGGAACCAAGGTTATTTTCATCTTAACTGTGGAATTTTTTCTCTACTTAGTTTTATTTCATAGTAAAATGATAAATGCCGTTGCCCCTTTTTTGATTTTCGATTAAGCTTCCGGTTCATGGGGTTTGAGGTATGGCACCCCCGTGGTTCCTCTACCCAAAATTCGAAAATTTGTTATGACGTCCTAGGCGGTTGAAAAGGTTTACTTGAGGGTTCTCGGGCATGACAAACTCATAGCTGGTGTTGATTTTGCTGTGCGATCCATGGTTCTATGGGTACCGGGGTATGGCGCTGCCATGACTCATCGACCCAAAATTGCTAATTTTACTGTTACGTCCTGATAAGCTTATAGCTTGCACTTGGTGGTTTTGGGACGTGGAAACTTATTGCCGGTGTTAGTTTTGTCAATGTGCGGTATTGTGTAATATCCACATATCGCATATCGACGCATGCTATCGAGAGCTGATTGGCTGTGCACGCAAAAGGCGTAGGTGTACCTATGATTCACTACGTTCTGCAATCTCGATAGAGTTACTAGTTTAGTGGGCGATACAGCAAAACGCAAAGTTAGGCCTGAACGGAAAGTTTTTGTGAAAATCACAAGCTATTATAGACTTATTTTCAATGTTTAACTAATTACTTTGCTGAATTTCAAGGGTTCGTATTTCCTGCTTGCTTCCGGTATTTTTGAGCGCAAATTAATAACGGACATTGTTAAGACTCGAAAAGATGTTCCTCATCACATTAGGGATTCGCCATAGCGCATTTTCCAACTTGTTGTCATTTTATTATATTAGAGCCGAATAACTGAACATAACAATTTTCCATTTCTAAAGGATTTAGAGTCTATATATATTGATGTGCAAAAGAAACAACCAAGGGTCTCTATTCCCCGTTTAAGGGAATGGGAATTACAAAATTAATAATAACACTATAAATACCCCGTTATATTTAGACGGCAATCGCATATCTACTTCCTTCCGGTCTCACGAGTCCCAAAGCTCGACCAGTGATGAAGGTAAAGATTATAATTTTGTTTCGTTTAAAATATGTTTAGTGTTTGGCTCGGACTTCACTTAGCAGGGAGTAACCAGAATTCCAGTTCTCATTCCGGCGAAAACCGCGATTTGCTGTTCCAACAGAAGATAAAAACTATTTTGTATCTGGAATTCCGGTTAAAACTTTTTTGAAATTTTTCACGTTTGTTACACCGATTAGTGTCGAAAGATACATGTAGCTAGATAGTTTTCTATCATAACCAGGCAACAAAATTTTAACTTAAATTGTCTTGTAAAATGTAATTGCGGTAAACACGTCTCGTAGGATGGATTTTGTCGTGTCCGCACTAAAAATATTCTTCTTGCTGCTGTGTATGCCAAAGCGAAGTTTGATCAGTGATATAATATCTATATGCAAAGTAGAGTATAAATTGCATATAATTATTTTAAAATATTACTGCACTATGAGCAATTCCTGACTATTTAACCATGATAGCAATTCTGACTATTTAACCATGATACAA
This sequence comes from Trileptium ribeirensis, assembly GCA_030248225.1. Classification (NCBI taxonomy): domain Eukaryota; kingdom Metazoa; phylum Nematoda; class Enoplea; order Enoplida; family Thoracostomopsidae; genus Trileptium; species Trileptium ribeirensis. The sequence goes on from JASANE010029837.1 coordinate 13,724, forward strand.
TCTTATTAGACGTCGCTAGAAGCTTCATGTTTCAAGCTTGCTTCAAGAAACAACCATTGCTCTTGCAATTTTTATAAATTACTACAATGAAGCTAAGTATCGTCGTAGCAGCGTAGCCAGGAGCTGCATTTTTATTTCTAACGAACTGGATTTGCTGTTAATATTATCACAGTTTTCCTTAACTGTAGCGCCTATGTAGAAACTAGAGGGTTGACAATTTTCCTTCAGAACTTCAGACACCAATTATATTTCTGGGATTAGCATATAACAATGTCGTATAACAACCGTATATATGTCTAATAAAGCGCACCACGTGTAAACGAAGCCAAATTCGTCGGTTTACGCTTAATTTGTCGCGTGTACATTCAGTGTTACACAGTTTACGTAGGGACGCACATATAATAATACACAAAGACGTGCAGGCATACGCACAGGCAGACGTGCAAACAAACAGACGTACATGTGGAGACATACACCCACAGACAGAAATATAGACACACACGTTTATAAAATCAGAAACATTCAACGCGACAGGTATACAGTTAGGCACACAAATACAAACACACATAGATATACAGACAATCAGCATTAAGTGCTCAAAAACTCGAACGAAAACGCAATCGATCGATCTTTGTTTAAATGAAATTCGCTAAATTAACGCAAACTAATATTTTTTTTATTTCAACACAATCGAAATTCATTACATTAAACGCGAACTAACATGTTTTATTAAATTTTTATTTTTATTTTGACGCAATCGAAATTCGTTAAATTAATCGAATTTCGTTTAAATGATCGATTTTCGTTTAAACGCAATCGATCGAAGTCGAGCGCAGCTTCGATCGAGTTTTGAGCACTTGATTGTAACTGTACAAACAGATAGGCATACGCACAGACTTACACACAGAGACATAATAGATATAATGCACAGGCATACGCAGAGAGTTTCACAGAAACAGACACAGACATACGAACAGGCTGAGTGATATATAAACGTATTAACAGAGGGTCATACACAGTGCATTATATAAAACATATACACAGAGGCGCACAAAGACACAAACAGATAAATATCTGTAGAAAGAAACATACACGCACACACGTATAAACATACACACAAACATAACTACGCAGAGAAATGCACAAATGTAGACACAGATTAGATAGAGACATACCATACATGTATACGCAAGCAGACATGCAAGCATACACAGAGCATGGGTGTCGCTAGGGGTATGGGCCGTGGGGTTACCGCTCATTGAGGCATGCAACAAGAATTTTAGCAAAAATTGGTCTAAAATCGACATAAGTTGGGTAAAATTGGCAAAATATCCGCGGATGTCTAGCCTCCTACCCTCTGAGGATCTCCGCTCCTCCGCTGACAGTACCTATATACACCTAAGCCTACAAACCTTTTACATCTACTATATAAAGTCATTCACGCACATGCACATAGACATACATAGCAGGGAGTAACCTGAATTCCGGATCCGGAGAAAATCGTGTTCCGGCTCCGGCAAAGGGCAAAAACCATACCGGAAGCGGAATTCCGGTTTAGAAAAATTGTTTGAAATTTTCCAATTTTTGCTTCATCTGTGGTCCAAACATATGTAATATATGTACAATGATCAAGTTCCAATACAGTCAGTCAAGCAGAAGAAAAGATTAACTCAGCAATTTGCCGTGTGAAACGTAAGTAGGGTACAAAATGTTACTTGGAATTTTTCATCTTAACCGGCAGGACTTTGTTAAAACAAAGGCAGGTCGATGCTTGTAGCAGCTATTTTACACATTCAGAAGTCTACGAGGAACGTTCGAATTAAACCGTACAACTCGGTAACAGAGTATGGATTATTTAGAAGTACATAGATGTAAGTTTGGCTGACATAAATTGCGTTAAGCACCAGTCAGTCCGCTTGTAAACTTTGTAAATTAGTCTACACTGAAGTAAAGTAACATATCTGCAACGCAGCCAGGAACTGCGTTCGTGCCAATGAACTGTATTTATTGAAACTGGGCGAGCAGTATAACAGTTTGTCTCATTTATAGTATACTGATTGGAAGTTATTATCATTATCATCTAACTAACGGGCACTGTTTGCACTTACTCTTGCAGCTTCTAACCATCTGTTTTTTTTTTTTTTTTTTATATGTTTCCAATGAATGATTTAAACAATTTTTTCTAAACGGAATTCCGCTTCCGGTATGGTTTTTGCCCTTCCGGAGCCGGACACGTTTTCTCCGGATCCGGAATTCAGGTTACTCCCTGCTATGTATGTCTATGTGCATGTGCGTGAATGACTTTATATAGTAGATGTAAAAGGTTTGTAGGCTTAGGTGTATATAGGTACTGTCAGGGAGGAGCGGAGATCCTCAGAGGGTAGGAGGCTAGACATCGCGGTATTCCTTACCCAACTTATGTCGATTTTAGACCAATTTTTTAAAATTCTTGTTCATGCCTAATGAGGGTCCCCCGGCCCATACCCTAGCGCACCCATGCTCTGTGTATGTTGCATGTCTGCTTGCGTATACATGTATGATATGTCTTATCTAATCTGTGTTACATTTGTGCATTTCTCTGCGTAGTTATGTTTGTGTGTATGTTTATACGTGTGTGCGTGTATGTTTCTTTCTACAGATATTTATCTGTTTGTGTCTTTGTGCCCTCTGTGTATATGTTTTATATAATGCACTGTGTATGACCCTCTGTTAATACGTTTATTTATCACTCAGCCTGTTCTATGTTGTTCTGTTTTCTATAAAATTCTCTGCGTATGCCTGTGCATTATATCTATTATGTCTCTGTGTGTAAGTCTGTGCGTATGCCTATCTGTTTGTAAGTTACAATCAAGTGCTCAAAATAATAGAAGCTGCGCTCGACTTTGATCATTGCGTTAAACGAAAATCGATCGTTTAAACGAAATTCGATTAATTTAACGAATTTCGATTGCGTCAAATTAAAAAGAAAAATTTAATAAAAGATGTTAGTTCGCGTTTAATTTAATGAATTTCGATTGTGTTGAAATAAAAAATATTAGTTTGCGTTAATTTAGCAATTTCATTTAAACAAAGATAGATCGATTGCGTTTTCGTTCGAGTTTTTTGAGCACTTAATGCTGATTGTCTGTATATCTATGTGTGTTTGTATTTTGTGTGCCTACTGTATACCTGTCGCGTTGAATGTTTCTAATTTTTATAAACGTGTGTGTCTATATTTCTGTCTGTGGGTGTATGTCTCCACATGTACGTCTGTTTGTTTGCACGTCTGCCTGTGCGTATGCCTGCACGTCTTTGTGTATTATTATATGTGCGTCCCTACGTAAACTGTGTAACACTGAGATCCGCGACAAATTAAGCGTAAACCGACGAATTTGGCTTCGTTTACACGTGGTGCGCTTTATTGAGACATATATACGGTTGTTATACGACATTGTTATATGCTAATCCAGAAATATAATTGGTATTGAAGTTCTGAAGGAAAATTGTCAACCCTCTAGTTTCTACATAGGCGCTACAGTTAAGGAAAACTGTGATAATATTAACGGCAATAAGATCCTTGGAGTAAATCCCAGCTCCTGGCTACGCTGCTACAGACGATACTTAGCTTAATTGTCGTAATTTATACAAAGTTGCAAGAGCATGGTTGTTTCTTGAAGCAAGCTTGAAACATGAAGCTTCTAGCGACGTCTAATAAGATTGTATCATGGTTAAATAGTCAGAATTGCTATCATGGTTAAATAGTCAGGAATTGCTAGTAGTGCAGTAATATTTTAAAATAATTATATGCAATTTATACTCTACTTTGCATATAGATATTATATCACTGATCAATTTCACTTGGCATACACAGCAGCAAGAAGAATATTTTTAGTGCGGCACGACAAAATCCATACCTCAGACATGTTTTACCGCAATTACATTTTACAAGACAATTTAAGTTAAAATTTTGTTGCCTGGTTATGATAGAAAACTATCTAGCTACATGTATCTTTCGACACTAATCGGTGTAACAAACGTGAAAAATTTAAAAAAGTTTTAACCGGAATTCCAGATACAAAATAGTTTTTATCTTCTGTTGGAACAGCAAATCGCGGTTTTCGCCGGAATGAGAACTGGAATTCTGGTTACTACCTGCTAAGTGAAGTCCGAGCAAACACTAAACATATTTTAAACGAAACAAAATTATAATCTTTACCTTCATCACTGGTCAAGCTTTGGGACTCGTGAGACCGGAAGGAAGTTAATATAGATACCATTATAAATGGTATTTATTTAGTGTTATTATTAATTTTGTAATTCCCATTCCCTTAAACGGGGATAGAGACCCTTGGTTGTTTCTTTTGCACATCAATATATATAGACTCTAAATCCTTTAGAAATGGAAAATTGTTATGTTCAGTTATTCAGCTAATAATAAAATGACAACAAGTTGGAAAATGCGCTATAGCAAATCCCTAATGTGTGAGGAACATCTTTTCAAGTCTTAACAATGTGAGTTTGTAATTTTGCACTAAAAATACCGGAAGCAAGCAAAAAATCAAACCCTTGAAATTCAGCAAAGTAATTAGTTAAACGTTGAAAATTAGTCTATATAGCTTGTGATTTTACAAAAACTTTCCGTTCAGCCTAACTACGTTTTGCTGTATGCCCACTAAACTAGTAACTCTATCGAGATTGCAGAACGTAGTGAATGGTCGGTACACCTACGCCTTTTGCTCACAGCCATCAGCTCTCGATAGCATGCTCAATATGCGATATGTGGATATTACACAATACCGCACCATAAAAGTAACACCGCAATAAGTTTCACGTACAAAACACCAAGTCAAGCTATAAGCTTATCAGGACTAACAGTAAAATTAGCATTTCGGTCGATGAGTCTGCAGCCCATACCCGTACCCATCGAACCATGGATCGCACAGCAAAATCAACACCAGCTATGAGTCATGCCCAGAACCCTCAAGTAAACCTTTTCAACCGCCTAGGACGTCATAACAATTTTTGGTTTTGGGTAGAGGAACCACAGAGTCAGTCCCCCTCAAACCCCATGAACCGGAAGCTTAATCGAAAATCAAAAAAAGGAGCTTCGACATTTATCATTTTACTATGAAATAAAACTAACCAGAGAAAAAATACGACAGTTGAGATAAAATAACCTTGGTTCCATGAAGGGAACTTGAATAAAGATAAAAGAACTTTATGTTGCTAACTGACAGCAAACCTTATGGGCGCCATACTCTAGTACACTGGAACAATGGAGTCACAGAGCAAAACCAACACCAGCAAGGGATTGACTTTCTCCCACTACCAAAAAACCCCGAGAGTGAAACTTTTAGGAGGCATCAGGATGTCAGAACAAATTTTCAAATTTTGGGTCAAGGAACCATTGGGAAACGATGACAATCTTGACCGTTACATTTTAAATATTGAGATATGTACATAGTTAGTTCAACAAAAAACTGAAGAAAGCTGAGCTCCCCGAGTTTTCTTCTGCTAATTATTGGCCAAAACATTGGTAATCCACCACCAGACTCCATTGACCTGCCCTAGCATTAAATTAACTGGTAACTACAACGCTAAAACCCACTGATTCTGGTCAATGGCATAAAGGTCCCAATGTAGCCAAACCTGCGTTGTGAAGAGTCACAAAAGCGAAAGTATTGAATAAGATAAATAAGTATGGAAAGAAAACTGCAAAATATTGAAAAAATATTTGGAACAGTTGCCTAAACAAAAATTTCAATCGATTACATATGATCCTACTTTTGATATAACGAAATTTCAATGTATTGCGATTTCGATTCCACAATATAATATGGTTGGTTGCAAAACCCAGATAATAAGAAAATTACGTTGATCAAAAACTAGCTGCGTAAGCAAATTTGGGACCATGGGAACATCAAGTAGCGCAGACATACTAGTGATTTTTGCACCGTTTCATTGTCTGATAGAGTTTTACGTTTTACTATAATATAATACATATCAATACTGTACATTTGACAGATGTAAGATTAAAATCAGGATAACAACCTCTCAAAAGTGATTTACAATACTAGAGACTTTTGACATGAAAATAAGACTTTAGAAGCGGTAAATTTATTGGCCTCGTCTGACGAGTTACACCATAATAACCAAAATCAAGCTGATGAAGTTATAAAGTTTTTGTTTTTTAACAAATCAATACAATCAAAGTATGTTTCTTGTGTTTTATGTACTGCTCATTATAATGATTGCTTGCAGCTTAGGCTATAGTTTATCGTTTAAATACATTTAAAAAGTATAAAAAATCCACAGTCTCATTCCAAACTTCAACATGCATGTAAATTGAAAAGCAGACCGAACAGAAGTTTTGAATTGTTT
>JASANE010029839.1:0-21888 GCA_030248225.1 Trileptium ribeirensis
GATTTGTTATTCGTGGCCACGACCTTTTGTAAACAAAAAACTAACAAATTAATACAACTAATAAATTAATAATTACGAATTGCTTTGTTAGAATTTTGTCGTGATCCTAATACTGTTCCTTCTAAATATAAAAATTTGTGCCAACGACCTTTTTTAAATAAAAAACTAATAATCATAAATATATTACGAATTGCTTTGTTAGAAATTTGTTGATATCCAAAATTGTTCCTTTGAACAGTATTCGTGGCCAACCACCTTTTTTAAATAAAAAACTAATAAATTTAAGAATTACGAATTGCTTTGTTAGAAATTTGTCGAATGCCAAAAATGTCCTTTCAACAGTATTCGTGGCCAACTACTCTTTTTTAAATATAAAAACTAATAAATTAATAATTACGAATTGCTTTGTTAGAAATTTGTCGAGATCCAAAATTGTTCCTTTGAACAGTATTCGTGGCCAACGACCTTTTGTAATAAAAAAACTAATAAATTAATATATTACGAATTGCTTTGTTAGAAATTTGTCGAGATCCAAAATTGTTCCTTTGAACAGTATTCGTGGCCAACGACCTTTTTTAAATAAAAACTAATAAATTAATAATTAAGAATTGCTTTATTAGAAATTTGTCGAGATTTAATCAATTGTTCCCTTCAAACAGTTCCTTTTAACATAATTGCTGCTAAATGACCTTTTTTAAATAAAAAACTAATAAATTAATATATTACGAATTCCTTTGTTTGAAATTTGTGAAGCTAAAATTTTTCCTCTGAACAGTTTTCGTGTCCAACGACAATTTTTAAATAAAAAACAAATAAATTAATATATTACGAATTGCTTTGTTTGAAATTTGAAGAGATCCAAAATTGTTCCTTTGAACAGTATTCGTGGCCAACGACCTTTAAAAAATGAATAATATTAAATAATTAGATTGTTGTAAATTTGGAGATAAAATTTTCCTTTGAAAAAATACTACCTTTTTCAATAAATTAACATATTACCGAATTGCTTTGTTAGAAATTTGGCGAGATCCAAAATTGTTCCCTTGAACAGTATTCGTGGCCAACGACCTTTTTTTAAATAAAAAACTAATAAATTAATAATTACGGATTGCTTTGTTAGAAATTTGTCGAGATCGAAAATTGTTCCTTTGAACAGTATTCGTAGCCAACGACCTTTTTTAAATAACTAATAAATTAATAATTACGAATTGTTTTTTTAGAAATTTGTGGAGATCCAAAATTGTTCCTTTGAACAGTATTCGTGGCCAACGACCTTTTTTTAAATAAAAAACTAATAAATTAATAATTACGAATTGCTTTGTTAGAAATTTGTCGAGATCCAAAATTGTTCCTTTGAACAGTATTCGTGGCCACTCCTTTTCCAAATAAAAAAACTAACAAATTTACACATTACGAATTGCTTTGTTAGAAATTTCATCACGTTCTCAAATATCCTCGACCATTTTTTTAAAAAAACTAATAAATTAATAATTACGAATTGCTTTGTTAGAAATTTGTCGAGATTGAAAATTGTTCCTTTGAACAGAATTCGTGGCCAACGACCTTTTTTTAAATAAAAAACTAACAAATTAATAATTACGAATTGCTTTGTTAGAAATTTGTAGAGATCTAAAATTGTTCCTTTGAACAGTATTCGTGGCCAACGACCTTTTTTTTTAAATAAAAAACTAATAAATTAATATATTATGAATTGCTTTGTTAGAAATTTGTCGAGATTAAATCCTCTACATCCAACACCTTTCAAAAACAAAAAACACTGCTCTTAGAATCTGCTCAGATTGAAAAATTGTTCCTTTGAATATTTAGCTAACGACCTTTTTCACTTTTAAATTTCAAAAAAATTGTTCCCTTGAACAGTATTCGTGGCCAACGACCTTTTTTTAAATAAAAAAACTAATAAATTAATAATTACGAATTGCTTTGTTAGAAATTTGTCGGTATATCAAAATTGTTCCTTTTGTATTCGCGGCCACTCACCTTTTTTAAGAACCATACCGGTTCTTGCTCGAGATTGAAAATTGTTCCTTTGAACAGTATTCGCCAACGACCTTTTTTTAAATAAAAAACTAATAAATTAATAATTACGAATTGCTTTGTTAGATATTTGTCGAGATCCTTTAGAAATTTGTCCCCCCCCCCCGACATCCAAAATTGTTCCTTTGAACAGTATTCGTGGCCAACGACCTTTTTTTAAATAAAAAACTAATAAATTAATAATTACGAATTGCTTTGTTAGAAATTTGTCGAGAGATCCAAAATTGTTTCCTTTGAACAGAATCCGTGGCCAACGACCTTTTTTTAAATAAAAAACTAATAAATTAATAATTACGAATTGCTTTGTTAGAAATTTGTCGAGATACAAAATTGTTCCTTTGAACAGTATTCGTGGCCAACGACCTTTTTTTAAATAAAAAACTAATAAATTAATAATTACGAATTGCTTCGTAGTTTAGAAATGTTCCGAAAGGGCCAACGACCAAAAAAAACGAAAGAGAGACGAAGCGAAAATTCTCGGAAAAGTTCCGAACAGTCGCAGACCAAAAACAAAAAACGGCGAGTAGCACACAAGTCCGAAGTGTTCCCCCCTTTTTTTGCTAAAATAATTATAATTATTCTTTGGTTAGAAATTTGTCATCTAAAATTGTTCCTTTGAACAGTATTCGTGGCCAACGACCTTTTTTTAAATAAAAAACTAATAAATTAATAATTACGAATTGCTTTGTTAGAAATTTGTCGAGATCCAAAATTGTTCCTTTGAACAGTATTCGTGGCCAACGACCTTTTTTTAAATAAAAAAACTAATAAATTAATAATTACGAATTGCTTTGTTAGAAATTTGTCGAGATTCAAAATTGTTCCCTTGAACAGTATTCGTGGCCAACGACCTTTTTTTAAATAAAAAACTAATAAATTAATAATTACGAATTGCTTTGTTAGAAATTTGTCGAGATACAAAATTGTTCCTTTGAACAGTATTCGTGGCCAACGACCTTTTTTTAAATAAAAAACTAATAAATTAATAATTACGAATTGCTTTGTTAGAAATTTGTCGAGATTCAAAATTGTTCCCTTGAACAGTATTCGTGGCCAACGACCTTTTTTTAAATAAAAAACTAATAAATTAATAATTACGAATTGCTTTGTTAGAAATTTGTCGAGATACAAAATTGTTCCTTTGAACAGTATCGTAACTACCTTCTTTTTTAGATAAAAACTAATAAATTAATAATTAATTAATTGTCTTTTAAAGTTGTCGACAAGATAAAATTGTTCCTTTGAACAGTATTCGTGGCCAACGACCTTTTTTTAATAAGAAGCTTAACAGACCAGCAATTACTCTAATTGCTTGATAAATTGTGGATCCACTGTTCCGACCCGCGCCTCTAATAAAAGAACTAATAAATTAATATTTACGAATTTTTTTGTTTTAAATTTGTTGAGTTTCAAAATTGTTCCCTTGAACAGTATTCGTGGCCAACGACCTTTTTTTAAATAAAAAACTAATAAATTAATAATTACGAATTGCTTTGTTAGAAATTTGTCCAACCGTTTAACTATCGTTCGTGTCCAAATCTCAATTTTTACATAGACAGCAACCTGTGTGTTAGAAAAATCAAAGCATAAATTTGAACTGAAGGAAAATTATCTAAATTTGAAGGCCAAACACGCCATAATGTCGTCTTTAGTATATAACTACGTATTTTAGGTAAACTAATTAAGAAATACGAAGCGCGCAGAGTCGGTTTTCAGCGGTCGCTTATGTCAAGGGTTGCACCCAAACTTCAGTTAGAAACACAAAATTTGAAAACTGAACAAGCAACTTTACAATTATTCCTGAAGGTCGATAAAAAAGCAAAATAATTTGTTACAATCTGTTAGTGGCTGAGTACTTTAAGGCATTTTTGTTTGGAAATGGGGCAGTGGAACCTGTTTGCCAAAAGCACTTTTCGCCCACCACCATTTGAAATTGACTGGAAATATGTATAGCCTACACGTCAATCTGTTCAGATCTTCACCGACAAATTAAACAAAATGAATAAACAAAAATTCTCCACCTTAATTCTAGTCTGTCCACAGCGCTCCGAAAAGTCGGAACTTCGAGGGGGCCCCATGTTTACTCTCGGAGGAAATTTCAAAGTCGAGAAATATCTTGCAAATAAATTTGTCTTTAAAATACTAAATATTTCAATATTTTTATGTAGTTTTACTACCGTGAATGTATTTTCAAACTATAAAATGTTTTAGAATTAAAAATAATAGTGCTAATTAACGTTTAAAAACATAAACTTTCAAACAAAAAATTTTTGGATTTAGTTGAACATGGGGTTTCGGCCGAGAAGGGGGTGTCACGAGGGAAAATCTCACGAACATGGGGAGTAGAAAATTGGAAAGTGAGGGTCCCCCTCCCCCAATGCGGACATGCCAGTAATTATATCCACTGTAGATTGAAAACATGACAAATCGCAAAATTTCAACAATTTTTAGATAATCTACACATCAAGTGGAATTATTGTTTGAATAGAGCGAGCTTACCGAGAAGTTTCTGAAATATCGTATAAATTATTGAGCTAAAAATTATTTTTGTGCCTGACACTTGCCACTAAATTAATGGAATTTGGCAAATTTTTATTCGACGTATAATTACTAGTTTTAATCGAATGTATTTGTGCGCAAAGCTTTGTGCAAGCACTGCTGGAATGATATCTCACCTAATTCTCGCAAAACCGACACTATATGAAGACTTTGTTATTTTGATCAATTTGGGTTTCACGACAGTTATTTTCCCTGAACAGACGTTTTAAGCTACTACACAATACTTATAAATTACACCCATAAAATTTTCAAGATTTTGACAAAACATGTTTTTTCTTCCTTGCTGGCATAAACGATGGGCATGTAGTTGAATACTAGGATTAGGTAAAAAATGAGTTTTCAAATTAGACCACGAGATAGGAAATACACGAAAACGATCATACCTGATAACATTAAAAACATAATGTGGGTTTGCTTGAGCTTTTTGTAGAGCGAGAAAAGCTGTATGAAGCCGCGCATGACTCGTCATTAGAATATACTCAGAATTCAAAATCTTGGCTCGACAAGTCGGTGACAGAAGTAATTGATTCACAATCTCGCAACAGAACAATACATTATTTCGGTTTTCGGTCAACTCGTTTAGGAACACGAACGTACTATATCTCAAATGAACGCCTACACTGGTGACGCAGAACAATGCTTAAAATCTCAGGTTAAAATCCCGGACAGGACTAGAATATCGGAGACGTGGCCAGCGCCAAGCCGGGATCACCGTCTGCGGCGTCGGCAACCCCGGCTCTATAACACAAATCAAAAATGCTTACCGGATAAAATTTGTCCGGCTTTTCGTTTGCAATCAAATTCGTCAACATAAAATGAAACATTTCACCCTCGACTCGGGTATCGATGACAGTAAGCGCGTTGTTGCGATACAGGTACGAATCGTAGATTGCACGAGCAATTTGAGGATTTCTAAGCTGATTCGCTGCTCGCATCGCATCGCCATAGAAATACGAATCACGATCGTCCTAAAAATGAACAAAAACAAATCAAAATTATAGTTCTCTCAAAGTTCACATACTTTAGCGATTTACAATTATTGCGGCGATTTAAACCATGATCAAAATAAATTCATGCGTAAATTGTTTCACCGTGCATTAAACACAATAACAGACCAAAACGGTGAGTTAAAACATAATACCCACCGTCAACGCGAGCGGTGATTATTGGGCCAACGAATAATATTTGAAAAAGGAATTTCCCCACGTTACACTAGATCCATTATTTATTGAGCTCGTGCTGGTTCGTAAAATTTCAAATTTGGTTCGAGATCTGCGAGTTGAGTCTTAATGGGCTTTTTTAATATTATTTTTCGAGATCTTTTCGAAGTTTCTTCGAGACTTGTTTGCAGGCAGCTAAATATTCTTCTGCTATCTGTTCAATGTTCACTCGCTTGTTGTAGGCATGTAGTACTGCAGTTTTCCGTGAGTGTAGCGTGAACGAGAAGAATTCAGCTACACAAGTAGAGGCGTCTGTCTGTCAGAAACCATTTCACCGCCAAATAATAGTTGAGTTAACCATGGATATTTCCTAGAAAATTAAAAAAATGCAAAACTTACCACAATTTCAAATTCTTTATCCTTAATTGACCGAACAGCACAATCCATAACGTCGCCAAGCTTATCGGTATACTTGGTAATCGTCATCAAATGTGAGTACGTACCAAGCGATGGCTCGATTCCGTGTCGTTTCATTTCCGCACAAATCTGGAGGGCACGTCCCACGTTTACGTGTGCGAGTGTAGCTCGATTTTGGGCGACTTCGTTTAGCAGAGCGTTGAAAAATCGAATATCCGGTTTTGTTCGATCGTTTTTGAGTTTGTTGATAATCTAGGAAATTAAAAGAAAATAAAAACTTTGGCCAAATATCCCGGAAATGTTTTTGCCAGAAATACATATTTTAAATTTCATCATTTTCCGCGTTAAAGCAAAGACTTACTTTTAGTCTTGCTTCAAAGATGGACAGGTAACTACATTTTACCTGTTCGCGTGGCATTGAAGCTAAATTTTCTGTTATTGACTTATATTGCACACCGTTCTACATTAAATATATTTGTGCAGCTAACTTACACAATAAGTTGCCAAATTACTATACAGATCTCGGGTTCATTTATTATAAGCATGCGTCAGATCTATGAACGAACAGCCTGATTTAGTTTTCATGGATCAATCGCCTTATGTTTGCAGCGATTGTGCCAATTATTCTTGAAACTGATACATTGGAAACACTTAATACTTTAATATCCATACAATTTATTAATCAATGTTGTTTTTTTCAGCGAAAAAATCGAAGATGCACCGAGATGTTACAGCTCTTACGATGCTATAAGCCCATATAATTTGTCTTTCGTTATAAATAATCATCTTCGATTAACATTATTCTCCTATTTTATAATAACTGATATCAAATCGACAACCCTTGTTACGGAAAAAATACGAAATTTTGGTTCGTTTTTAGATAAAATCAAAAAGAAGTGCGAGAAATTATAGTTAAAAATTCGAACTGAATTTTGGCGATTTCCATTTTACAAAAAAACTGTTGTCTTATGCTTATCAACTTTTTGTTCTTAATCGCGTCTGACCCAGATTAATTTTAAAGCAATAGTGACGTCATAAACAAACCGATCTTAGTATGTAAGATGTGAGTGCTCGTGAACTAAACCAGACTAATTTAAACTAGTATTACTTAGCAAAAATAAGAAAATGTTGTCTGAATTTTTCCAAAAACAGAACGGCATGATTTCATTCGCAAAAAAACTATAATCTCGGCTAGTTTTGCTCCGCATTTCAATCGACCAAAACGCAGTTCCGTTCCGATAACGGTCGTTTACTACTGCATAAGTTGAGTAATTATTATGACTTATGTAAAGTAAGTAGCAGATAAGCCAAGCAGGCACCTATTTATTACAATCCCAAGGCACGATTGTTGTGATAATCTTAACCAATTTGACTTTTAATGCAAGTTACGCCTAACTTGTGTTCTTACCATCCGCCACTCTGGGAGGATATTGTGACGATTACCGTGGTACCAAAAGTTAATGATGAGCTCTTGACAAAGAAGTGCGACACCCATGTCACGCTACGTGACATACATTTTGAAATTACGCGGTCGATTGCTCCCGTAGTTGTTACGCTTTGAGGGAGGGGGGGGGGAAGTTTCCCACTTTTGTCCTGACCCCTCCAACGCATTTGTCGATCCATTCCAGCTTTTTGCCCCCAACATTGGTTCCATTCCCATGCCCCAAGTTTTGTTTCAAATTCGAACCTTTGTTTTGGTAACTGAAGGCGGATTGACGACGCGCTCGGTAAGTCAAACGCGACGCGAACCGAAAACTGAATTCCCGACGGTTGAAGAAGTTATTCTTCTACACTACGTTTTCCTGCCAGAGTCACGACCCTCACGCCTAAAGAAATTATTTATAAAGTGGGGTGCTTAAAGTTTTCCAACTACCTCAAGTGGGGCGACTCTGGATCGCTCGATCCGTAGCACAAACAAGACAGAATTTATGAAGCACAAATATTGTGAACACATAGTTGTTGCTCGAAATCTTTCCTAATTTGATTTTACTTTTGAAAAAATTAATTTTAAAACTTTAGAATAACAAAAAAATGAAATTAACGTCATATTCTAAACATTATTCGGGAACCGCTGGCATAGATAACAAAGAACATCAAACTTACTGTGAAATGTCGCTGATTTATAGTAATCTGAAAACAGCTTGTTTTGGCTTCATTTTCAAAATCCAGTAGCGATCACTATTATAGAATCAAAGCGTATTACGTATTCAATGTGTTTTAGTACAAAAAATTTTATTTAAGAAAACAACTAAACACAATAATGATTGGTTACTTACTTCTTCGACAGCTTTCGCTTTTTCAGCCAGACCATATGTGCCGCCGCCAGTGACGTATTTGACCAACAGTGCTGTGAGGGCATTGACATGAAGCGCCACGTGCCGCTCTCGTGCTTTCTCGAAAAGTTCCCATGCTCTTCTCGGCTCACGCCATCGACAAAGGCCGCAAATGAGCGCACTATATGCGCCGGCTACAACTTCCGACATCGGCCTACTTACCACGTCGACAGCATCAGCTTGAGGGACATCGGTGGTTGAGCTCGGATCTCGATTATCGTATTCCTCGATCAGTGACGAGAATAATTCTTCTGCTGGATGTTCCTCAAAAAAATTGCAATTATAAAATATGTATAGTGTGAAAGTCTCAATTGTTTAAATTAAATTCGGCTCAGTTCATAACAAAAATGGACCGACTAAATTTTCCACTAAAATATTCCAAGAACGGTCCACCGCATCACTACTAATAGTATGATGTACGAATGCGACTTTTTGCATATTTTTGACTGAAAATCCACCAATGTTTCTTCCTTGCAGGGCCAAAAATAGTTTAAATTTAACCTTATCATTTGTTGTCCCGCAGTACCATTAATGTACCCCAAACATGAACTTGGGGAATTCGCCCCAAGCATTTGGCATCTACCTAGTTTGGAGAAGTATGATGCCTCAGACGCAACTCACCCCTGTTTTGGACTCCCTAATTTCGATGGATAAATTTCATAACAAGCGATGGGTATGACAAAAACTTCCGTAACACCTTTTATAGTAAAGCATATTTGATTGTGTTAAACGCCCTCTTAAAATAAATTTAACTGAAAATTTTCATAGTATATAATATCCAAAAAAATCCAAAATCGCTATTAATTACACAAAATATAGATTGTACTCCAGAAAATCTTATAAGAAATCATCAAAAACAATATCCGAAACTTACATCAATTTCTCGCTCCCTAGATAAACCCAGGAATGAAACAGTAAATTCAAAGGTATGTGACGAAATTTTATCAATGTGTCAGATAAAATACTTTTCCTTATATGACGATGCAGTCGTTTTTCGACCTTTTAACGAACCCCAAGATTGCACGGTTTCCAATGCAGTGTTTTTTTGTGCAAAATCCTGTGCATTTGCACATTAAAATTTGAGAATACACACCTCGATTTTTTCAAAAACACAAACTTTTTCACACTGAATTTTTCGAGAATTTTTAAATTCCAAATAGATTTGCTCCGGTTGTTGAGCCGCGCAAGGCTCGTTTTGAGCGAGTGACGAAATTATCCGTCGAAATTTTACGCCGAATTTATAAGACAATAATTTATTATATATTCTAAGACTTTTGTCTAAATACAAAAATTGCAATAAACATAAGCATGGCACCATATACAATGCTTAGATATGAATTGGAAGAGATGACTAGAGGTTTCGAACAACTTTTTGATTTTGCACACTGAAATTTGAGAATGCACACTTTAATTTGAGAATGCACAAACTTTTGCACATCCCGAAAAACGAAAAAACATCGTGTTTTAATGAAATATCAGCTATCTCCTCCCAATGTTCAATCACGGCTACCGCTATCTGTCGTCCATAGCCAAAGAATTTAGACGAACAGAAACAATCACATACGTCTCCTATTGATTTTAATCTTATTGGTTACTGAAGGCGTGATAGTGGACAGCTTCAAAAGAAACGACTACAAAGCTGAGCGAAGCAACCACTGTACTAAACGTTGTCAGCATAATGCATGAGTAAACTTAAGCTGCGCCCCTTACCATCCTCTTTTGACAAAAGCGATTGCCATTCAGTTGTACACTGAACACAAATTTCATTTTTGCGTTAAAGAACAGAAATTAGTCCGTTTCATATTCCACACATTATAATTTGGAAATGTTCGCGAACACACTGGTGTTAAAGTACAGGGACCGAATTGCATTCGCTAATGGCGTTATGGAACAGAAAAATGTCGAAATTGGATACGGCTGTTGAAATTCGAGTTTTGTTCGCTAACAACGTTTTGTACATGGTGTCAAAAGAGGATGGTTGGGGGCGCATCTTAAGTTTACTCTTGCATAACACAACGCCGGATGTCTTGGAAAGGTGAAAGGAAATCGGTCGTTTGAAAAAATGAAGGAAGTGGTTCCTTCCAACTAACTAACCTCTTTCGTCCACGGCGTCATATTGCGTTCGGCATCCGGATTAATTATCGATGCAAAAAACGTTTCTTCAGTCCAAACAATATCCGGCAAATCCTGGGCGTTCGTGTAGGCGAGGAGCTCGAGCAACGCCAGCCGCGTTTCGACATGAACTGGCGCGCCATCATCCATCATATTACGATACACCTAAAACTAGTAATTCTATGGAGACTGCAGAGCGTAGGTATTCCTACGGCTTTTGCGTGCACAACCAATCAGCTCTCGATAGCATACGTCGATATGCTATATGTGGATATCACGCAATACCGAACAAGTTAGAACAAAACACCGGCAATGAGTTTCCCATGTTCGAAACAGCCCCAAGTGCAAGCTACCAGACTCCCAGAACATCACACTAAAATTAGGAATTTTAGGTCGAAGAACCATGAAGGTGCCATACTTCAAACCCTATGTCTCCTGCACCAAAGCCTTAGCCGAAAAACAAAAAAGAGACATCGGCATTTATCATTTTATTATGAAATAAAACCAACCAGAGAAAAATTTCGAAAATTAAGATAAAGATACCTTGCTTCTGCGAAGGGTACTAAAATGGTATAAAACACCTCATCTTGACCTCTGACGATGGAAGTGCAATACCACCGTACCAATGGAACCATGGCTCGCAGAGCAAAACCAACATGGCAATAAGTTTTCCAAACCAGAAAACCCCATAGTAAAACTTTTCAGCAGCCCAGGACATCGGAACAAATGTTCGAATTCTGGGTCGAGGAACCACAAGGGTGCTAAGCCTCAAGCCCCATAACTCCAGAACAGGAGCCTTAATCGCAAAACAAAAAAGAGGCATCGGCATTTATCGTTTTACTATAAAATAAAACCAACCAGAGAAAAAATTCGAAAGTTAAGATAAAAATAACTTTTTTCTGTGAACGGTATTAAAATGGTGTAAAAACGACCATTTGACCTCTGACCCCGGAACCCGACCTCAAATCAAAAAACGCTCGGCGATGTATACGGCAAATCGACTATACCTGTTCGAATGAGCCAATATCATGAAAATCGGTTACGTGGTTCCCGACTTATGGCTGATCACACACACACGAATTTATACGCTTTCATACCTGCTGTGCACTGCCTGACATTACGCTCTGATCAGTAACACAGAAATTATGTTTAATTGTACATTATAATATATCTGGGTTCTTGAATTAGGGGGTTGGGTGCCACAGACAAAATTTTGAGCTCCCCTGGTTCATCGCCTCTTGGTAAAATTTTTTGTTTCCACTCGGTAAAAACAACCCTAAAATAACGTAAAATTTCGTCATAATTTGTACTAAAATTCCGTCCTGAAGCAAAAAATTTCGTAAATTTTATCTATATTTACTTCCAAATCGCTTTTTTCTCCACCAGAAGCGCTTGGGCAGAGTTTCTGACACGGTATATAACCGTTTTTCTCTTGGCGAATCTCCCACCCAAAAGTGGACGCTCCTTTTTCCCGAACCTGCCCCTGAAAAAATTTTCAGCGAATGGATAGCACAGTATATGTACGGTTTAGGCCAGAAATGATAGCTATTCGTTTGATGTTCCGTCAATCGTGCTGTGTTAGTTGGGTACGACAAAACGTGGCAGTGGATTCAACAAAACTCATGTCGCTTTAAAAGTGATACTGGAACCACTGCTGCTGTTAAGTACATTTTTATGCGGCTACCAAAATCTTGTGCCATGCATACTTTCACAAATAATAAGGAAAAAATTTCCTGAACGGGATTGGGGATAAGAAAATCCTAGGATTTATGCCCACAAAACAATACAAATAGTTGTAGCAATTGGCCGTTTTTGTTGAAAAACTGCTATTTCTGCATAGAAATTCTACTTGAATAAATTAAAATGGCGACTAAATGATTGAAGGTACGCCTGTCGTGACTTGTTACTGCGGCGAAAAATGATTTTGTGTACAATCCTAACAACACCGTTTCTTAAAACAGTCATTAAAAATTTCGCAAATAAGTAAACAACGAACCCCCAAAGTGGTTGTGTGTATTGGCTAAACTAGAAAAAACTTAAAGATGAGGCTGGAAATAACTTGCTACTGTGAACAAAACGTTAAACTATTTCTTGATTTTTGGAAATTCTCTTACTTTTTAATATGTGATGCCCTGACGACTTTATTTCCGTTCACTGAAATGCCAACAACAAACCTGCCGTTTGAACCCCTGTACGCCCATCTTTGAATTTTCATTCAGCGGTAAAAATAACAAAATAACCAACTGGCTAACACAAGATTTAAACGTTTGTTAATTTTGACAAAAATACCCAAATAGATTGACAAGTTGTGACTAAATAATTAAATATCTATTTATTAATTTCGGTAAAAAATATAATTTTACCCTAGATAACTGCAGAGTAGTGTGCTACTAAGAGGTTTCTCAACTCGAAGTCGTATATCTGCCACTTCGTTTACGTCTACTTGGAAGGAAAATTGGAAAAGATAGAGTAGCTGCCACGGTGCTACGACAGAGTCTTGAGCACTATAATAGCGTTGGGTGCCAATCAACTCCGTTCAGTAACAACCGACTGTTTGGCCTTCGGCATATAAAAAGCGGAAAGATTAACCAATCTTTCTTACAGAAAAAACATACTTTGTAGGCACAACGTGTTTGTCCGCGTCTGATACGATCCAAGAGATCATCCTCTGAGCGCCCCGTTTCTTCGGACTCTGCCTTCGGCTTTGTTGGACGATAGGCTTCGATAAATGGATGATCGTGAGAATACAGAAACAACGTCGGCCATTCCGAAACAAGCCATCTGTAATATAAATAAGAGATTATTTCCAAAAATAGAATAAGCTTCCCGGCGCACCACAGTTCTCAATACTTTTAATTTGAGATTGTTTATTGTTATAAGATTTTCAACTTAAAGCAATTATTATTTTATTTTTTTTTGTAGAATTCTGCAAAATTTTCATTAAGAATCAACATTGATGGAACAATTACCAGAAATTACCGCTGCTCGCTCAATAATACTCCGCGCCAAATTCCAAAGCTGTCGGTTTGCGCCACAGAAAATGGACATTTTTGGCACGTACTGTAGGTTAATAGCCAGAATTGACGCGTGCAATGGGTTCAATTAACAGTGATGAAATATCTAGGACTCCAAATTTTGTGTAAAAAACCCGTTCCAAAATTATTGTTTCTGAAATTATTTTCAAAACCACAGAGACAGTGGTGACGGAAATAACAGTTTTGCTTCTCCGAGATATATCAACAACATGACCACTACGTGTATCAAAACCAAAATTGTGACCAGTATTCTAGCTAGTATACACATCACAACTATAGTCCCGGACAAAAGAAAGTGCGCAAACGATGGACACAGTGTCGTTCGTCCCGGGTTCACCACGAGTCCTGTTAGCCTAATTACAGATGAAATTTCATCCGTCCGCGTCCGATCTTACCTTTGTCCTACTAGGTAGGATCTTGTCGACATGCCAAATGTATGAATTAGGAGAAATGAGAAACTGTAACGTTAACATACAGTGGAACCACTCATTAAAAATATATTGCTGTTACGAACCAAAGATGTAATTCACTAAAAAATATTTATTAATCTGCTGTTCAATAAGGCATAGATGCAGCAAAACTGATAATCAGATATCAATACGCACCTTACGAAGGTTAACTATACCTCAGAACTGCTTACGAATCGGGAACAACATATCTATGAAATCTATGTATATATAAGAATCATAATAAAAGCACAGCACAGAAAACATAAACAGTATTTGCTACAGATCGCATCACACTCGGCTCTTGTCTCACCCATTGATATAGCTACCTCTACACGAAGAGATACCTCTAAATACAGTGACGATATGAAAACAACACCCATGAAAACCCATTTATGAACTTATTTTGAGCCACAAATCTATTAATATACCATTAGAGGTAGTAATGTGATGTGACTATAATGTGGCGTCGGGCCCAGCTTTGGCTTCAAATACCAATTAACCCAGGGCTCCTACATCAAATCTGGTAGTAGCTAAATCTAAGTCTGGTAGTAGTAGCTTTCTAAATCTAAACCCTATCTAAATCTGTTAGTAGTAGCTCCTACATCATACAGGCATCCCCGTGGTAGCTCATATTTCGATATCAAAATGACCCAAGTCGGCTCAAGGGTTGCGGAGTTATGAGCAAAAATGGCCCATTCTAGCCATGTACCCCTGGGTACCCCTTTCGACCCCATGTGGTGGGACACATATTTCGATATCAAAATGATCCAAATCGGCTCAAGGTTTGCGGAGTTATGAGCAAAAATGGCCCATTCTAGCCATGTACCCCTGGGTAACCCCTTTCAACCCCCTATGGTGGGACACATATTTTGATATCAAAATGATCCAAATCGGCTCAAGGGTTGCGGAGTTATGAGCAAAAATGGCCCATTCGAGCCATGTACCCTTTGGTACCCCCATTCGACCCCCTGAGGTGGGACGTGAGTGGGTCGAATCGGAATAAAACCTCAAAAAACACATCTCGAGTATTGTAGCTTTCATATGAGCCCTCACACGTCCATATCGGTTTACGCTGAGATAACGAAGTTCTGTTTACACAGAAAAAATAAACTGACACCCATATTTTTCACCATAGTGCGCTCTCGTGAGAATTCTTCGATTCCGAAGCTAGCGCTTCTCCATCTCCGAATTCAATTATACTGTAGTCTTAAATTACAGTTAGATTTTTTAACTTATAAGCCCCTTAATTAAAAGAAAGTGATATTTTCTTGCTTCTATGTTTAGAGTTACAAAAATAGCTCGATTATCCAGCGCATTAATATGTTAATATGAAACCATACAAAATATTTTGGGTTTGCGATACTCGATCGGTGTTGCCACATCCGAATTTGACAGCGAGCCAATTCTGTTCCTTCTTATACCGAAAACACTTCTTTTCAACTTCTGCATGTGCTGCATTTAGAACATGTTTTTCATCATAAAGCAAAATGATTATTCATATGGTTTAACATGTATCAGTATCGCTGGTATTTCGGACCACGATATTGTACGTTTTTCTGTTCCTATATATTGTGAAATCTAACCCTCCAGTTACTATAAAGTTTCGAAATTGGAATCACATCGACAAAACTTCCTTTTGTGCAGGTGTTTCTTCAGTATTACCTACAGATAGATCAACTGTTAATGATGCTGTTAATCAATACAATAATGGTTTGCAGCTGCTCGCGAATATGTATGCCCCCCTAAGGACCAAATTGGTCCGCAATCGACCCCAGTCTCCTTGGTTTGACAGTAAATGTAACAATGCAAAGAGAAATGTTCGCCGCCGTGAGAAATGTTGGCGCAGAGCTATTATTTCACCAACCGTATTTCAAAATGTTACTGAATGCCGTCATTTTTACTTACGTGCTAAGCGTCTTTATCAAAGACTTTGTCGACAGAAGGTAAATACCTTTGGGCGTGACAGGCTAAACAGTGCCGGCGCTAACAAGTGGCCGATCATAAACGCATTGATGCGCAAGAAGTTGATACTGTCGTTGGTCAACGTGCGGCATTCGGCTGCCGATTTTCCATCTTATTTTCACGATAAAATTACTGGTATAAGACGCTCTCTTAATGCACCACCTCCGACCGCCTTCGACATAAGTTCAGTTGTACCTTCGCTCCTTAATACTTTTGATCCCGCTACGAACGCTGAAGTTCTATCCATCGTACAGGGTCAGACAAATAAACAGTCTTCTCTCGATCTTATCCCCATGTCCATCATTAAAGACTGTGTTCATACTTTACTACCTGTTTTCACCAATATAATCAATTTATCGCTACAAAGCAGTACCTTGCCAGCTTGCGAAAAACTGTCTGCTGCAAAGCCTCTTTTGAAAAAACCGTCGTTAGATCCCAACAACCTGGGCAACTATCGTCCAATTTCCAATATTTCAATTTTGGCCAAGTTGATTGAACAATTTGTTGCACGTCGTATACAGAAGCATTTACTCATACATGAACCCTTGACATCCGCGTTGTCCGCGTACAGACCGAATCACTTGACTGAAACGGCTCTTTTGGGTCTACTAAGTGATTTCCGACGTGTTAAATCTCTCAGACGATCTACAGCCGTTGTTGTTCTTGACTTATCCGCTGCTTTCGATACTGTTGACCATGATCTTCTATTGTCCCGTTTATACGCGTTTTTGGAATTTCAGGTTCTTGTTTAGCCTGGTTTCAGAATTACCTGTACGGTGGCTTTCAGTATGTTGTTTTTAACAGCTCATCTTCTGAAAGTACAAACATAACATGTGGGGTCCCTCAAGGTAGTGTCCTCGGTCCATTGCTATTCAATATGTACGTTGCCCCATTGGCACGTCTCATTGATGAGGCCGGCTGCGGGTGCGCTATGTATGTTGATGATGTAGTTACCTACATCGATTTTGATCTTTCTACTCAGACACAACAACTTCTTCAATTAGATGAAACGATTTCGTCAGCAATTCATTGGCTACGTGAAAAAATGCTCATGGTCAATGCAGCCAAATCAGACTTTATGCTGATAAGTAATTCCGAAATAGACCTCCAAACAATTACCATCGATGGACTTACTATCCACAGGTCTAGCTCTGCGAAGTTTCTGGGCGCCACAATTGATGAAAATTTAACTTTAAATAATCACATCCTTGATACCTGTCGCACGTCAATGTGGCAGTTGACTGAAATCCGACGTATTCGAGGACGGCTTGACGCACCTACCGCTGAAATGCTTGTGCAAGCCTTTGTAATATCTCGTGTTGACTATTGCAACTCAATTTTTTATGGTTTACCGAGCGTGTCAATCAAACCGCTAATCCGACTATTGCATGCCGCAGCTCGGCTTGTGACATTAACTCGACGGTTTGAACATATTACACCTGTGCTCCAAGATTTGCATTGGCTTCCTATAAAGCAGCGTGTTCTTTTTAAAGTGCTCTGCATCACGTACAACTGTGTGACCAACAATGAACCTATGTACCTGGCGGACAAGCCCCAGTTTTGTTACAGTCAGCGGCTGTATGCTACGCGTCAGATGGTAACTCCGGCACAATTATCAAACAGTTTTGAATGTTTCGCGCCGTCCAGCTGGAACAAACTTCCGCCGGCGATCCGAACAACGGACAACGTCCTGACTTTCAGAAAGCTGCTCAAAACCCTACTCTTCAACGAAGCTTTCAACTAACTTCTCAATAATATCCGTTGTGCAGCACGCCTTCGTTTGGCAGTGATACAGCAAGCTATACAACAACAACAACAACTACCTTATTCCACATGGTTGAAATGACCATTAAACGATATCAGCATTTAAAAGATGTGCCATCCAATTGAAATGTTTTGCTCCAAGGCCGTAGCCATCGAATCTAAGGGCTCCTTCATTTTGCATTTAACTTTTTGATTTTTGTCATTTCGTCGAAAGAAATGTTGAGAATTAATAGTTAGAAATGTTGCAATCAGCAGGTAGCGAACGTGCACCAAATATGAACACATTCTATTTACACATAACGAAATACGCGCACGCAAAATTTTGCTACAATCGCCAGTGACGGAGCAGCTGTTGAACCAATGAAATGGAAAATTGTACCACTGAAGACAACTTTTCCCTAATGTCAGTAAAACCGGACCCCCTAACCTTCCAAAATCCTAGTTACAATTTAATATGTTTCAATGTTCTGGGCTCTCCAAATTGGGAAAAGCCTGGTTACAATTTTATATGTTTCAATGTTCTGGGCTCTCTAAATTGGGAAAATCCTGGTTACAATTTATTATGTTTCAATGTTCTGGGCTCTCAAAATTGGGAAAATCCTGGTTACAATTTAATATGTTTCAATGTTATGAGCTCTCTAAATTGGGAAAATCCTGGTTACAATTTAATATGGTTCAATGTTCTGGGCTCTCTAAATTTTGGGGGAGGTGGGGAGCCCCTAGAATTTTCGATTCCCCCTGGTTCCGAACAGGTGTCCCCCCGGTTCATGCCCTATGGCAAAATTTTGGGCTCCCCGCGGTGCACCGCCTCTTCGAAAATTTTTTGTTTCAAATCGGTCCAAAGTACATAAAATTTGATCAAAATATGTACTATAATTCCGTTATAAAGCCAAAAATTTCGCAAATTTTGTCAAAATTTGTTTCAAAATCGATTTTTCTTTTCATCAAAACCATTTTGGCAGTGTTTATGACACGAGTTTTAACTGATTTCTCTTGGAAAAATGGCCCCTGGCAAAATCGGGTGCCCCTGGTTCATGCCCCCTGGCAAAATTTTCAGAGAATGGAGAGCGCAGATGTTTCCATTTTGGGTGTCAAAATTACAGAGTTCCTAATTTATATTGTATATAAATACTCAAAGTTATTTCAGTAGAATGAAAATGCGTCTAATAAAAACCATCACTTCAAGCTAAAACTGAATCACATTTATTACACATAAAAGAACTAGTTATTCTTAGAATGAAATTAACTGGTCAGTCCACAGTGGTGTGATGGAGGGAAACTCCACATTCCAAATCCTCCATGTTCGTGAGATTTTCTACCGTATCCGCCCCCATTCGGCCGAAACCCCATGTTCAACTAAATCCAAAAATTTTTATTACAAATTAATGTTGTTGTTTGCAAAATGTTTTAAACATTAATAACCACTATTTCTTATTCTAAAACGTCGTTAAATAATAAGTGCTTTAAAATGCATGTATGGCAGTGAAAACATGGAACTAATTAGTATTTTTAAGCAAAAATTATTCCCCCCACCACTTTGAACTTTCCCCCAAAAATAAGAATTGGGACCAGCCACCCCGCATTTTAAGGTTGGAGTTTGGACATGTTAGATTAATGAGGGTTAAATTAATTGGTGCGAGAGTTGTTTATAAGCTATGCGTGACATGCTAGTTTAAATTTTCTTTCAAGGGTTTAAAATATAAACTGGGGTATTCAAAGTCCTGGAATGAAACCGACCTTAAAGTAATAAATTATCTTAGTGGAGCCACGGGGTGCTGGTTCTCTTTCCATTATAATTCACACCAAAAATTATTCCCCCACCACTTCGAACTTTCCCCCCAAAATGAAAATTGGGACCAGCCACCCCGCATTTTAAGGTTGGGGTTTGGACATGTTACATTAATGAGGGTTAAATTAATTGGTGCGAGAGTTGTTTATAAGCTATGTGTGACATGCTAATTTAAATTTTCTTTCAAGGGTTTAAAATATAAACTGGGGTATTCAAAGTCCTGGAATGAAACCGACCTTAAAGTAATAAATTATCTTAGTGGAGCCACGGGTGCTGGTTCTCTTTCCATTATAATTCACACCAAAAATTATTCCCCCACCACTTCGAACTTTCCCCCCAAAATGAAAATTGGGACCAGCCACCCCGCATTTTAAGGTTGGGGTTTGGACATGTTACATTAATGAGGGTTAAATTAATTAGTGCGAGAGTTGTTTATAAGCTATGTGTGACATGCTAATTTACATTTTCTTTCAAGGGTTTAAAATATAAACTGGGGTATTCAAAGTCCTGGAATGAAACCGACCTTAAAGTAATAAATTATCTTAGTGGAGCCACGGGGTGCTGGTTCTCTTTCCATTATAATTCACACCAAAAATTATTCCCCCCACCACTTTGAACTTTCCCCCAAAAATGAGAATTGGGACCAGCCACCCCGCATTTTAAGGTTGGGGTTTGGACATGTTAGATTAATGAGGGTTAAATTAATTGTTGCGAGAGTTGTTTATAAGCTATGTGTGACACGCTAATTTAAATTTTCTTTCAAGGGTTTAAAATATAAACTGGGGTATTCAAAGTCCTGGAATGAAACCGACCTTAAAGTAATAAATTATCTTAGTGGAGCCACGGGGTGCTGGTTCTCTTTCCATTATAATTCACACCAAAAATTATTCCCCCCACCACTTTGAACTTTCCCCCAAAAATGAGAATTGGGACCAGCCACCCCGCATTTTAAGGTTGGGGTTTGGACATGTTACATTAATGAGGGTTAAATTAATTGGTGCGAGAGTTGTTTATAAGCTATGTGTGACATGCTAATTTAAATTTTCTTTCAAGGGTTTAAAATATAAACTGGGGTATTCAAAGTCCTGGAATGAAACCGACCTTAAAGTAATAAATTATCTTAGTGGAGCCACGGGTGCTGGTTCTCTTTCCATTATAATTCACACCAAAAATTATTCCCCCACCACTTCGAACTTTCCCCCCAAAATGAAAATTGGGACCAGCCACCCCGCATTTTAAGGTTGGGGTTTGGACATGTTAGATTAATGAGGGTTAAATTAATTAGTGCGAGAGTTGTTTACAAGCTATGTGTGACATGCTAATTTACATTTCTTTTAAGGGTTTAAAATATAAACTGGGGTATTCAAATTCCTGTAATTAAACCGACCTTAAATTAATAAATTTTCTTTGTGGAGCCACGGGGTGCTGGTTCTCTTTCCATTATAATTCACACCAAAAATTATTCCCCCCACCACTTTGAACTTTCCCCCAAAAATGAGAATTGGGACCAGCCACCCCGCAATTTAAGGTTGGGGTTTGGACATGTTAGATTAATGAGGGTTAAATTAATTGTTGCGAGAGTTGTTTATAAGCTATGTGTGACACGCTAATTTAAATTTTCTTTCAAGGGTTTAAAATATAAACTGGGGTATTCAAAGTCCTGGAATGAAACCGACCTTAAAGTAATAAATTATCTTAGTGGAGCCACGGGGTGCTGGTTCTCTTTCCATTATAATTCACACCAAAAATTATTCCCCCCACCACTTTGAACTTTCCCCCAAAAATGAGAATTGGGACCAGCCACCCCGCATTTTAAGGTTGGGGTTTGGACATATTAGATTAATGAGGGTTAAATTAATTGGTGCGAGAGTTGATTATAAGCTATGCGTGACATGCTAATTTAAATTTTCTTTCAAGGGTTTAAAATATAAACTGGGGTATTCAAAGTCCTGGAATGAAACCGACCTTAAAGTAATAAATTATCTTAGTGGAGCCACGGGGTGCTGGTTCTCTTTCCATTATAATTCACACCAAAAATTATTCCCCCACCACTTCGAACTTTCCCCCAAAATGAAAATTGGGACCAGCCACCCCGCATTTTAAGGTTGGGGTTTGGACATGTTACATTAATGAGGGTTAAATTAATTGGTGCGAGAGTTGTTTATAAGCTATGTGTGACATGCTAATTTAAATTTTCTTTCAAGGGTTTAAAATATAAACTGGGGTATTTAGAAACCTGTAATGAAACCGACC
>JASANE010029840.1:0-16074 GCA_030248225.1 Trileptium ribeirensis
TGTACTGTACTTCGTTCAGTTACGTATTGCTGATGAGTTTTATGGTTGCCTAGCACCGTATAAGCAATTAACAATAAGCTCCTAGGGGTCAAGCTAGTGCTAGCGCCAGAGAGGATATCTACGTTGCTATGGGTGACCAGCACCCTTACTTGGAAGGACACAAGTAATAAGCAATCGGAGATCGGCTCAGATTTGATTAACAATAGCACCAATTCGCTGAAAAATTTTAATACCATTGTTAGCTTGAAATTTGTGAACAAGAAATAAACAATATAACAGTATTAGTACCCGATGTATTATATGGAAGAAAAACTTAACAGCCCTGGCATTATGCACCTAGGGTAAGTAGATAACAAATAATAACACTAATAAGGCATAAAGGTGGTTTCCTTTGCCCAGCAAAATAGAACGTATACATCGTGATAACAATTTTTGTATTGATTTTTGAATATTTTGATACGGGTATGGGTTCGCGATAACCGTGTATTATGGGATACACATACCCAAGTCGTAACTTTACCTGAATAAGCTGTAGGTGCTGGGAAATCTGAAAATAACTAAGAATTTTATGGGTTAGTGTTAATGGGACAAGTGACATAGGATACCCCTAAATAGAACGTGGGTGTTGGACCATAACCGCCAAGCCCCCTAAGCGTAAAATTTCCCCGGCATGCATGCTGGGTAACCCCTAGGCGAGGCTTGCGCTAAGACATCATTCCGGTAATTATGTCCCACCCTAGAGCATACTTACAACACTGCAGCCTTGGACGATAGAGCAGCCCATGGAAGACGGCCTGGTACCAACGGGTGGTAAAAACGGTTCCGGAAAGGGAGAAAGACCAATCCCACCCAGAGGTTCCCGTTTAGGGGACGGGCTGCCCTCTTTCTGGTCTGCCTTACCCTGTACTAGGTCTTACTATGCCTAGTAATCCCGCCTCCACGGCAGGATCCAGAAAATACAGGTACAACCTCCTGTATTGTCACCATGTTTGGACCTAAATGTATGCGCTACCTGAATAGATATACAGTTTCACATTCAGTTTATACAGTTTTTAGGTAAAATGGAGTATAGTGTCAGGGTATAGAAGTAATGTATCGGCAGATAGGAGTAAATAAGTAACACCACCCAAGTGGAGATATGTGTCGCCCTACCGAAAATGGAATATAATATACCCCCATCGGGAGGAATTAAGAAATCCGAGAGAAGTATGTTTATTTGAACCAAAAATAAGGAAATCTATAAATTTGAAAATTCCGACCCGTATTTAGGAAATAATAGTCCCCCGAAATAGGAGTAAAATGGGGTGGTTACCCAAGGTGCGGCCGCGTGCCATTCCACTCGGGAAGCACAACCACCACCCCCTTTTGGGAAAATTTTGGAAATAGAATTGTTCTTGGTATTTGGTTGAAAATATTGAGTATTATCAGATTTTAGTTTCAAATTAGTATTTTGAAATATAGGAACCCTATAGCCCAAATAAAGAAAATTATGGATCCTTACGCCCGAAATAGTAGAAAATGCCCAATCAAGTAAGGTTTTAAGAGTCGCCCCTCTGGGAGAGTGAATGTCTCCCCAGGGAAGGAAAATTAATTCATGTTAGTTTTAAGGTTGAAATTGAAATCAGTGTAATGTGATATCTTGGGGAGAGAAAATACAAGGTTGGACCTGCCCAAAAGTTGACAATTAGGAATGTACGATTTGCGTTTTTAATCGATGCTCGATACCGAACTACGGCTAAAAATTGACACCCGACTGCCATTGTGACGAATTCCGCTTCCTGAAATATAACTGGATCCTGTTAAGGCTTTATCGGGTTATTAGGAATTTACGACTTGCGTTTTTAATCGATGCTCGATACCGAACTATGGCTAAAAATTGAAACCCGACTGCCATTGTGACGAATTCCGCTTCCTGAAATATAACTGGATGCTGCTAAGGCTTTATCGGGTTATTAGGAATGTACGACTTGCGTTTTTAATCGATGCTCGATACCGAACTACGGCTAAAAATTGACACCCGACTGCCATTGTGACGAATTCCGCTTCCTGAAATATAACTGGATCCTACTAAGGCTTTATCGGGTTATTAGGAATGTACGACTTGCGTTTTTAATCGATGCTCGATACCGAACTACGGCTAAAAATTGACACCCGACTGCCATTGTGACGAATTCCGCTTCCTGAAATATAACTGGATCCTGCTATATATATATGCTTTGAATATATCGCTTTGAAACCTACGTGCCTAGTGATTAACACAAATTGCCAATTATTAGCCGTTTTTATCATGAAAACTCGGAAAATCAATAAATGAAACAGATTTGGTTCAAGTTTTGGCAATATAATGTAAAGTAATATCTATTTTGATAGCAATACATATTAATTCCAATTTATGTTATTTTACGGTGAACTCGTCTGGTGAAAAATTTGTTCGAAAATTTGTCGACAAAAACACACAAAGATTAAGAGTGCTGTTCTTGGTGACGACAGTAGCTATTCTTTCATCTTTCCACTGCTACACCGCAGTATGCCGCTTGGTCCTTACAGTAAGAATACAGTTTCGCCCACCACAATATACTTGTAGTTAATAAAATTGGATATTCAGCGGCAACGAACAATTGAACCTTTAATATCATTGTTGGCAAGTAGGCTAAAGCGGTATTATCCCCTTGAAACCCAGCGTTTCGAACTGCTACCGAGCCAACGCATATTGCAAAGTGTTGTGATAAAAACAGTTTGTCGTGTCCACGCACATGCCTTGTTATTCAATCGCTTACCGTGGTTTTGTAAGGAACCGAGCAATAGCTCCTAGATAGCTCAGTGGTATGACTATGCTATTTGAAATCGGACGACACATTTTAGAACCGATTTGGATTTGTGGAAGATTGTGTGAGACGTGACTCGATGATCAGGCAGTAAACAAAAGAGAATGTTCAAATGTGTCGCAGATTTTACATGATTCCACGGAATTGATAAACGGTGACTTACTGCAATGCTCAATTTATAACTATAATGCGGCGTTCACGATATAATGTCCCCAACGTTTGGAGCCTATGTACACCACACAACAGTATTTTAGACACCCCCATTTTTTTAATAAACTTTTTCAAAGGTAACTAAAAACGCGTAATACCACTTCTCGACAGTGTCAGGCACACCGTGTCTTCTGGCAGTTTTACCGACAGTGTTCGGAATTAATCGAGCAATGTTCATATGGGCTAGATACAAATATCGTAAATTTAGAATAAAACTACACAGTACAGTTGACTCTTAAGCCGTATTAGTTACAGACGGTGTCCGTTGTAGTTAATTCGTGCCAAATTCGTAGCTAAGTGTGTGTACGACACTGTCAACAAAAATTGCAGTAGCTAGGGTGTGTGGTACACCTGGGCATTTAATTTACAGTATGGGTGTCACCCTGACTGTCTATACTGTAGGGTCGCGACTACGGAGGGACATAAGTTCCAAACAGCGGGGACACTATAAGGTGAACGCATGCATAACGGTGCAGAGCTGTTTTCTATGTATTCGTGTATCTATAATCATTTGTTCATGCTTTAGGACATGTTCACATTGCATCCGATCCGATCCAAATTGTGTTCACATACACATTGCATCCGATCCGATCCAAATTGTGTTCACATACACATTGCATCCGATCCGATCCAAATTGTGTTCACATACACATTGCATCCGATCCGATTCGACACGACCATATTTTATACTTATCGTATCCGTGAGTAGTTATATGTTTTTTTGTTTTCATGCTACATTATCTGATCAGGTTCGACAAAATTGCGTTTCGTATCTGATCGGATCGAACGCAATGCGAATACGCTGTAATACCGGCTAACTGAGCTTTTGAACCAAAGTTAATCATTATTAACCCAGCGGTCTTTAGGCAGCGGACTAAATTCTTCAGTCAAAACCACAACTCATCACTAAATACCTACCTATTCGACGATCATTGGTTCGCTCGCCAGATTGCATTTTGTGTTGCTTCTGAAGTTTTCGTTCAATCCGATTGTCCAATTGTTGCTTGCGTCGTTCCAGTCGTATATCGCGGATTTCATCTTTAATCTCACGGATTCGCGAACGGGTCTTATAATAAAGTCCTTTGAGTTTATTTTCCATGTTTTTTTTTTTAATTTGTCGGTAAAGCACTTAACCCTCAACAACCTTGAAAGACGGTCAAATGCCAATATCAAAACAGCAACAGAAGCTGGATCAATATGACCGAATATTGAACCGATAGATACCTACCAATGCCTAAACCTTTATTTACTTGGCTTCGGTAACAGTAGGCCTAAATAGTCGAAAAATCTATACCCAAAGTGAGCCTTGAAATTTAGCTTATAGTACTAAAAACCAACTCGATAATAAAACATGTCGATATTGCCGACATATTGATTTAACTAATGCTCAAAATTTAAAATCATAAAAAACTGATAGCGCTTAGTAATTGAGGACATATTTATTTTGAAATGCTCAAGTATGTGCGAATTCTTCAGCGCGTTTGGCTCAGTTTTTGCAGTGTTGTTTCTAATTAACTAAAATTTTATATTAAATTCTAATTAAAGAATTATTAACGCCGCTGTAACAAAATCTACCGTCTCACAAAAAAAGTCGTTTCGCTAAAACTAGAGTAAAGCATAAAAATTCGTAGAAGGCGGTATGACACTCGGACAAACTATTGATATAGTATTTCGAAATGGCCCCAGAGGGTCTAGGGGTGCCCCAGAGGGTCCAGGGTCTAGGTCTAAGGGCTACACTCTCAATTTTGGTACACGCTATGACCTCGCCAATAACAGATGAAACATACAGAAGCAACAAAAACCACCGAATAATGATGGTCTTGCTCTAACACTGATTATTAACGATATGATCGCTACGCCCAGACAAGGAGCCTTTCAGACGATACCCATCGCCCAAAGGGTGGTATAACGTATGATTATTTTGGTTTGTTATATCCCGCCCAAGCTAAAGGTTCTGTTCATCGGGAATCGAACACCGGGCACTCAGACGCGCTAGCCACTACACCATGGAGCAGCTTGAAGCGGTTATTTTGGTTTTATTTGAATAAAATAAATAACTTGAAATTTATATATTTTATTCATGAAAATGTATCGTTCTCACACGTTTTAACAAGCGATAAAGTTGGAACACATTAGTCAAAATCAAAATATATAGAATAGATCAAATAATATAAATCAAGTTGGTGATCAAACATTTATTAGAGCTACGTGATAGATTCTACCTCTTTAAATAGATTAACTTAAAACTTTGTACTTAGTACCATTAAGCTTACCTTATGCTCACAGGTTTGGATTTTTCTAGCTTCGGTGGAACGCAAAAATGGCTTACACATCTGTTCTTCTCTCATCACAACAAATTAAAACGGAACATTGTATAATTGCCGCTTTGTTTCTTGTCTGAAAATGAGCCTTCGAAAATATATTAATGTAGGGTTAAAAATTTCACTAATTTATCCTGTGACCTAGAATAGAATTAATAACCAGAATTTATGGTCGCAGAAATCCGCCGCAAGCTTCCGAGGTCACGACGATACCGATCGCTTTTGCTTCCTTAATTATTCCTTCAATTGTGGTCGGCGCACGTGTTAAGGTCATGGATCGGACCGCCATGCTCGTCTAAGGTTCCTTGGGATGTTGCAAAAGCATCCATCCAAAGGATATCGCGCTTTATTTTGACCAAAATTTAAAATAATTTGGAATCATTTAAGCCATAAATTCTCTTCTTTTTTAAAATCAAGCAAATATTAAGCTAAACGGACTATGGCCCAGGTAATCCTGCGGGTCAATACGTTATATCGTTAGAAAAAAGACCAGCGTAGAGCGGGTTCGGGGGCGGCAGCCCACCGACTTAAGCTTAGGCTTTGTGTATGTCTCATATAAGATATAAGCTTAGGCTTAAAATGGCTATAACATATACATGTTGAAGCTGCACATCCAGCTGTGTTGTCGTTCGGTTTGTTGACAACATATATTTTTATTCACTGAGACAAAATTATATTTTCATTTCACATTTTTGTAAAACAAATCTATAATCATTGCCTATTTAATTTTAAAATCACGTATATACTCTATTAACAATACTTTGATTGTATTCCGCCTGCCAGGCTTCTCAGGTACCAACAATATATAATCAGGACCATTCTTCTAAGTCGACTATAATTGCCAATTATTTGTTGTTTGTTGTAACCAAACGCTATCGCTAAACTTGAAAAATTATATTTTCTGTTTCTGTTTTTTGGGGAGAGAATGCGTAGTTTAAGATCAAAGATTTTAATTCCTACTCCTAAAATTTATTAATTTCTGCAGACTCAAACTCAAACATACTAGCAATAATTAGTTTCCACATTTTGCATTAAAATCGAATACAAACGCATTAATGTGGAAAAAAATTTAATATCGTAAAATTCACACAAAGTTTTCACACAATTTTCCGGAGTAGCTCTGTATTTCTAAAATTCAGGTAAATTTTATCTTAACAATAGAAAATTATAGTCATATTTTCGAAACCCAGACAGTGTCACTCTCCAGAAAAATATAAATAAAAATTGAAGTACACTACATTAAGAACAACTAAGACTGGCCCAAGTAACCCTGAGAGGCGTTAGGTTATAACGTTAGAAAAAACGAACAGGCTTAGGCAACGATTTAGGCATAGGCTTAATGCATGTCTCATATAAGCACCAAGTATCATATCTTAGCTAGTGTTATGGCTCTTAAATTATCTCTAGAACGGCATGGCTTACATTTCCTTTACGCCCCTCAGGGTTTCAAAGGTATGAATTACTCAGCCAGCAGACCTTCGCTGAAGAATGCGTACCACACCGGGGTGAAAATAGCATGACCCAGACGCAACAATTACGACTACACCATCGTCGATACGAATCCTACTTTGGCCAAAATCTATGTATTGCCAGTGTCTTTTTTCAAATCCGGCTTACTATTTCGGGCTCTAAACGGGCGAACGATGGCAATGATAATTGAAGCGCCATAGGTTTCACACTATGTACGTAGAAGTTATTGACAATTGACGTCTTGAGCCCGAGCGGTTCCAATCGCAATACCAAACCCGAAAAAATCGATTATATTAGTTTTAGTAGATACCAAATAATAATATATTTCCGCTCTGGCGTTTGCCAGTTCAGTGCCAAGACGGTGGGAAATCCAACTTCGGTTTTTCTGTGTTTTAACATCTAAATAAGATTAACAGCCGTAGGGTAAAAATGATTTTTTATCATTGTGCATGGTAACTTGCACAAAGCGTAATAATTGTACCTTTATATAAAAATGTATATATATATATATATATATATATATATTAATATATAATATGTTGTGTATAATCATATTTATTTATTACAAACCATATTATATATCTATAATATTTGTATATATTATAGGTGTCAATCGGGGAGTCGTAGATAGGTCCCTCCTGACTACGTGAACGAGTCTTGATAACCTAGAAACCCAGGCAGGTGAAGCTCCTGTCTACAGATGTATTATGGCTTCGATGAAGACGATCATTGTTAAAGGTTATGGCTGTGTCCACAAATTACAGTGACCGCATTAGATATTACAAATCAATCTGGTTCATGGCTCATCACAGCAGTATGCACATCGGCGTGAAGTCTTTCAAGAACTCCTCTAATCCGAAATGAGTCCTTGCGATATCCATTCGACTCAGCTCGATGAAATGATTCAGAAAATCTTTATTATGACCGTATTTATGACAAACTTTCGATTTTTTGGTTATCCTTGAGTAGATTTCAAAATTTCAAACATATGTATAGTTTTATATATTCTTCGAGCCCCATTGAGGAATCGGATCGAACAGCGCCAAAATGGGATGAATTTGTTATTAGTTTATAGAGTTATGATCGATTGTGTAAAAAATGGAGTGCGAAAACCTATGCCTAATCGTAAATCTACTATTCTCCGAAACATATGCCTAAAGTCTAATTCGCTAACCAATGGACACCTTGGCCGATCCCAAGAAGTCCAGTGTGGTAGCTGAAGTCATAAGTGGTGCTCCCATAATCGATTATTTTGCAACTATGTTATTCAATTTACCCACCCAGGGGGCATGGAATGATAATTAATCCCGGCCAGGATCCAACGCTTGACCCACCCATCGAAACGCTTACGCTTTATCCAAATGAGGTACTGGTCCTTACTATAGTATCAAGTAATTCATATAATATAATACTATATATTGTATATAATATTATATATTACTTATATTATATTATATATATAATTTATGTATATAATTTCAATTTAAATATAATATATATATATATATAATTTAAACTAAAGTAATGTACTGTTTGCTTTTAAGATGGCTTATTGAATTTGTGAAACACACTTCAAGTAATTTCTCTGGGTTTTAAATAGACATAATAACTGTTGTAGAGAAAGCTTTAAGCTTTTTATTCATTAAAACACGTTCAGCTGGGTTCCGAAACACCCCAGTTCTTTCCATTTCCTTCCGGGGAACGCAGTGGTGCGGCTGCTTTTAGGACAAAAAACCAAGAGCTTCGAAGGTTCCAGATAATATGTTGTCACATAAGCCAGTCTTCTGCTAAAATATAAGTTGTTTCTTTTCTTTCAAAATTTTTTTAGGACAGACGTATAATTTTTTAACCGTTTCCCGCACAGTGCCTCAAATACAATACGTCAAATCTTGTGAAACCATACACTTGGCGTGTATAGTGCGTTTGGACGTGCGTTGTTACTCGCTCGCTTTGCAAGGGTCCTTAACCTACCGAGCAATAGCTTAAAGATAGGGTCATAGCTAGCGTACGACACTCCCTACCAAACGATCCAGGTTCAATCCGCCGCTGCAGCAAAAGTTTTTTCAACAATACAGTAAATACAGAGCTTTTAACTTTTCAGATATTATGTTGTCACATAAGCTAGTCATCTGCTAAAATACAAGTGGTTTCTTTTCTTTCAAATTTTTCTTTAAGGTCAAAAGTTTAATTATGGGTTTTCGATTTGGAGATTTCAGAAGATTAAAAAAGGAAATTAAAATTACGTACAACGCAAACAGAAATTTCAACGGCAATTCCCGATTATCCTAAAATAGTTATAGCTAGTACCACAGGTAGCGGCCATCTCTCTCCACCGCTCTAGTTTACATAAAGGTCCCTACGAAAACTTCGGTAGCGGCCTGACCCAACTTCTGAGTAGCGAGATGCGTTACTCAAAAGCTACGATGTACGGCGTCGTTCTGCTGTTTTGCCAACTATCCGTGTGGGTTCCACTTTTGACTAAAGAATCTTGCCGCTGCTCAGTACAAATCGTTGTGCTGGTCACCCCTTTATGGCGCATGCGCTTTGGATGTTAATCAATTATCATTTTAGCCTATGTTTTGCTGCAGTACTACTATCTTTTCAGAACTATCTTCGAGAAGCAATGCTTAGCATAATGTGCTTATTTAGTCTTACATGAAATAACTTTTTTGATTTGTATGCGGAATAATTTGTCGAAAGCATTGCTCAAATGTAACCTACAGAACCTGTTATGACGAGAAGCCACAGTTTGAAACATACTTCTTGGGTTTACTTCATTGCGATGATATTTTATCGCTCAATGGCTTGCAACTAACTAGGACATACTGCGATTATTAAGGCAGTACCACAATAGTTCGGTAAGGTATGTATTGGCTTTAGAACAGCTATTAATTGCGTTATGTACCAGTTGCAAATGTAACCTACAGAACCTGTTATGACGAGAAGCCACAGTTTGAAACATATTTCTCGGGTTTATTTCATTGCGATGATATTTTATCGCTCAATGGCTTGTAAGAATGGGAATTCCCATGGGAATTCCCATGGGAATTGGAATGGGATGGGATGGGAATTATTTGAATTCCCATGGGAATTCAATTCCCACGTGGGAATATTTGGAACCGATTAAAAATTATTACGTAGGCAGCGGACAATTCACGCAAGTGCAAATTCTTTGTAAACGTCGGGCCACGGTGAATCAAGTTCACTGCTGAGCATGGCGCATTTGCTGCGCACAAGCATTGCTCAACGTCCACATCGCCATAGGGGACGCGCCCGATAGCCAGGATGACAGCCAGCCACGGGTCCAGACATCTACCGCCAGATACTAACAGGATTCTCTAGTTTCCGTACAGATGCTGGCTTAATGGGTACAAACATTTCTCCATTTCTAACACTTCACTCAAGGTACGAACTTTTCCCTTGAGAAAAGCAGCCATGATACTAACATATCTCATGGCAACATGTCCCCAAGATACAAACATATCTCTTGGGATACCACGTTACTAGAAGCCGAAGTAACCCTTGCAGAAAACAGCCATGATACTAACGTTTCTCATGGCAATGTATTCCCAACGTACGCTAGTTCTGTCAGTAGATTTTGTTTGTTACTACTCATCGTCCCGATTCTCGACATCACTGCTACGTGTAGCGCTCAAGTAATTCTTGACCTCATCTGAGGATATTTCAAAGTCTCTGGTCAGATGCTAGAGTTTTTGTTATACTACACGTATAACATGGCCTGAAGACGGCCGTATTTCAAAGCCTCGCGTAATTTTCGTATTTGCCGGCGTCAACTATCTTGCGAAACCCCCGGGGACAGTATGCCGCCAACCTGGCAAAAGTCGACGTCAGCGAGTCCCAATGTGTCTTACAACAACGAAGAAGTTTTTCGGAGCTGCCTTGCGTAATATCTGCTGCAAACATCCGGATGTCATCTTTGTTCAGATCTCAGTGCCGTTTCCGCCAGCGTTCTTGTTCCGCCGATGGCGAAAGCAAAAGATTCAACCAAATGTCCCTGAGCAGTTTCGTCAGTTCAAAAGAGAAGGACAGGCGGTGTACAAAGTTAACGTTTTTTCGAAGACATGAATCAGCGCATTTCAAATTTTGTGTTCCTCGATCTTACGTGGCTCTATTTAAACGGCAGCGATCTAGACACCGCGATGTTTGCCAAAGATCGCTATCATATTTCTCGAAGTGCTGCTGGCCGGATTGGGGAAATTTTGGGCGAATTTTCATTGGACATTTGTCAATTTCTTAACTGAACACTCAGTTTAGCTTTTTTACAGGTTAGCCTTTTGTTTTATCTAATAAAGATTGATGAGTCGACAAAATTCATACCATATCCAGCACGTAGTATTGATATCTCCTATAATTTAAAGTGCACAAAAATGGACTATGGATTCAACGTTTATTGCTGTTCCTGATGTGTATCTGAGAACTGCACAATAGTACTATGGTACCTAATAGCTCTTACAAACACTTCCCAGCAATGTTTCAAAGGAGTGGCTACAAAAGGACTCGTGGGAATTCCCATGGGAATTCCCACGGAAATTCTCTTGGGAATGGGATGGTATGGGAATTGAAAATCAATTCCCATGACAACCCTCCTTGTAAATAACTAGGCGATACTGCTATTATTAAGGCAGTACGACGATAGTTCGGTAAGTTATGTATTCGCTTTATAACTGCCATTACGTTATATGCCAGTTGCATCAATTGGTTGATGTTTTTACGTTAATTGAGCGAATTTGTAAATAGCGTCGTGACATAGTTCAATTTCTATAACTTACGTGCTCCGGTAAAGCAATTTGGTGTCTGGGCATGACAGTATCCGACAAGGATTTAATCGATACATCCAAACAAATGTGAATTGTGTATCAAGTCTAAATCACGACACTGCGACACGACATTGTGTTGTTAAATGCCTAACGGTGATTGAATGATTATGTCCTAAGCACAATCCTATAATTTTTCTAAAGGCTAAAATTGACCATTTTCATATCATACCAGGCAAAACCACCATTAAATGAAGTTTAGAATACAGTTATGACTAGCAGTGTTTTGATAAAGTATTTGATGTCGCTTGATATCATCTGCGAACAATTTGAGATATCAAAGCGCTTTTAGAACAAATTCTACGTTATTGATTAATAGGTGATAGTAATAATGATTAATAATGATTAATAATAATAGTTAATAATGATTAATTGATTAATAGGGCGTCCGACCTAAAAGATCATAAAAAACTGGGGTTAATTTTCCCAATCACCGTTCGGTCTTTACTGCACCAAAACACATAATTTTTGTCCATACTTTCATGGAAAATAATGATAACTCTTTATACTATTATGATGCTTTAGTTGTGTAACATTCAATAATAATTATTATTAGCTGGTGCTGGTGTTACTGTGTGCGTGGTGGCTTGTAGACGCAGAAGCGTGGAATGGTTTTAGCGAAGGAATTGCCTGATATACTTTTTTAAAGAAAGAGATGTTGCAGCATTCTGAACTTGCGATGTGCGTGTGACATTTTAATTAGATCGGTGTTTTGACGAGAAAAAAATTATAAAATCTAAGACAAAAAGATTTTTCAAGCTAGAAGTTTAGTATAAAAGACTGTTTTATGTGAGTTTCAAAGAGTTTTTTTTCATTTTTGCAACAACTTGGTGTAGCTTGTTCATTTTTGCAATGAAGTTAGAATTTCTGAAATAAATCTGTTGTGCTGTTCCAATAGGACCTGCAATTACCTATCGTCTGTATCGGACGACATAGCCCTCGGTATCGTCTTCTTAGGACGGTAGCGCTTACATTACGAACTCGTTAGTCGGTTTCAATTGACCTGGTCAGTCTTGTTAATTGGGACTAGCTAAGCTCGTCCGCAACCGGACGAACGCGTCACTCCGCCCCTCAGCTCTGACGTCTGAGTACGGACCGTCACTTCTGTTTAACGGCGCTCGCAATAGTTGTGACCACTGTAAGGCCAGTTGCTACATTGGTGGCAGCGGTGAGATTCGAACCCACGCCTCCAAAGAGACTGGTTTCTTTTACTGGAGAATGTCTTTTACTACTTCTGGCTATGTGCAAGCTGAACGTTGCAACGCTGACGCTCCAAACGAATTTGCATTCGTTTGTGAAGCATATCTTGTGGCGCTTATAATAGAAGCAAAATTATTATATAGCCAGGCGTTAGGATTCTGATTCTGGGTTTGCTTATCTTCTGTTTGATTTTCCTTCCATCACTAAAGTCCGAATTTTGTGATAATTTGATAATTCACGACCTAGGCGCCTCTTGTATTGTTAATCTCTCCAAAATAAGGGCAAAAACACCCAATACGTCTGTGACACTTAACTCGAGTAAGCAATAGTGTGCTGGAAAGTGCCGTACACTTATCTAAAATTTGTTGATAGTAATTTCTGTAAAATAAAAGCTTTTAGCATTTCAGTTTTTTTGCACTTATAAAAAGTTTCCACGTCTGCAAATAGTTCTTGACTTTATGCAGAATTGATTTAAATATCTTTAAAATGCTTATTGCAAAACTAATGTCGGATAAACGCTTTTTCCTCCAGAAATAGGAATTGTATTAATACTATAACCATTGCAGGTAAGGTCCTAAGGTTTTGTGACATTTCTATTTAGCCATATCAGTTTTCATTGTCAAATTACAAACGATAATATCAAACTTTCGCATAGTTTGAACCAAAACTTGGCAGGTATTTGATCAGAAATTGCAAAATCATTGATAATGTTAGCTGTAGGTGTTCTATTACAGCAGTGGGCACTTATAACTCAGATAGTAAATACAGTACAAAAATTTAGCGAAACCAGACTTTTCAATTCCAAATTATTGGTTATAAGACAAAGTCCTACTGAATTTACTCTAAAATTTGTGGTTTGTACGTCTATCTCTCGATCAATAACTTTAGTAACAGTCGGTTCCTATATTTTATGGTGGGCGTCGGAGTAAAACTGCATTAATGTCAAAAAAACACTGTAT
Organism: Trileptium ribeirensis; assembly: GCA_030248225.1. Taxonomy (NCBI): domain Eukaryota; kingdom Metazoa; phylum Nematoda; class Enoplea; order Enoplida; family Thoracostomopsidae; genus Trileptium; species Trileptium ribeirensis. The sequence goes on from JASANE010029840.1 coordinate 13,821, forward strand.
AAGTAACTAATTTAATCAATAAATGTTTAAAATATCCGAATATTTAAATTGTAATTTTGAATGGGTTGATATTATCTATTGTAAGGTCTCACTAAGCGTGGCTTCAAGTAGTGTAGCTTCAACGCGAGTTGATCGGGGCTTATGGTGTAGTCGCAGCGCGCTAGTCTTACAAGCTATAGGACCGGGATCGAATCCGGGCTGGTCCATTCTAGGATCTCTTATGTCTCGTATTTCCTATCACAACCAGTTAATGATGTCCAGATTATAGCTATTCTAGAGATTGCCTCTATTTGAAAAGAACACACACGTTTTGTGGACTTAAAGTTTGGGATGACGTAAGTTAGCTGAAATTTAAAAAAATATTGTGCATTGCATATATATATATTTGACAGCATTTATTCACAGGTATTAACAGTTACTTATTATAATCACTGCTGATCAGCGTAAAATAATAAAATTCAGTATCGAAAATTTTATCAGACTGTTTTACAAAGTATTTAGCCAGTTAAGGAACCAATTTAGCATATTATCTTACACATAAATCGATGCTGTAAGTAAACTAGTAAAAACATTTGGTAATTAAAGTTACAAAATAATTTTAATAAAAAAATATAGTTAACACGGTAAAAGAGTAAACATAAATAAATTAATTATTGAATTAATGACAAGCTTCCATCTTGAAAAGTTCGGACAGGAACTTTTTTCATTATGGCTCAGCTCGATCCACGTCCAGGTAAAATTTCTCCACTCCGAATGATTCCCACCAATGACGATGGCCCACTTAGTCAAAGACCACGACGCAAATCTCACGGTATCCTTTGTCGAGCCAACTCCACGCTTCAACTCCGTCGGTACCAACTATTCCTGATTCTGGTCGTTTTCACCGCGCCGTATCCATTGATATTGTCCAATATTTATTTTCCAGTTTTCGCCGCAGTTTTTCCACGTTGGCGATGTCATCGAAATCAGTCGTTCACTGATCAGTGCCGGATTCTAGAGCGCTGCAAGGAAAAAGGTTTGTGTGCCCTCTAGTTCTCTTTCAAACAATTGTAGCAGATATTATTTCAATAATAATGAATATATTCTGGATTGTTAGAATTTAAATATCTAGGTATTCATTTTATATATAAATTTTCCGAAGCTTATGGCACTCGTTCATGTACTTTTTCTTATCCGAGTATGTGGCTGTGTTTCACGCTTTGCCCTCCCGCCGCCCACAAATCAATTGCAGAGGGTAACGCCAGGCACTTTGGACGATATCGAATGCCCCTAAGGTTTGTCGGAGTTACAAACTAACCAGTCACGTATAGCCAATAAGCTATGAGCAAGAATAGGAACCACTGACGATTGCTATCATATTCTATAATCTCATTGGTTTAAACGTCATATTAGTTGAAAACCCACAGGAAACCCTAGAGGCGTGTCCTATGCCGGCATAAAGAACATTCAGGTGTTCCTCTGCACTTTTTGGAAGGATTTAGCCGAGAAACAACCACGTAATCCGATAAGGCAAAGCCCATGAGTGTATATAACCAAGTGTTGTACGAATCAAAATTGTGTTAAAAAATTTTCTTAAAATTCAAAGAATCTTTATTTTTGCATAACTGGTTTTCCATTAATATGATTTCGGTATGTTACATTTTTGCCCGTGTTTTATCGCATTGTGTACATTATATAATTGTATTTTAATTTCAAAAGATGATGCAAATTGTTATAAACTTTACATTTTAGGGTTATATTTAAACCGCAGAAATTTGTAAAATTATATATTTAAGATTTTACGCTCTTACACTCCGTTTTTTGTGTGAAAATAATGTTAAAAATTAAATACTTTGTTTTGTTTCAAACACTTTTTTACCTATTTAAGTCATAATCATAAAATACATTTTGTTTTAATTTATTTATTTTATTAATTGTCATTTTCAGTCAGTTTCAGCTACAAATTTTTCTAGAATAACCGGCGAAATTTCGTATATTTTATTGTAAAAAAAGTCACTTAACTACTGAAAATGATATATGAAATGTCATTAGAAATCAATATCATTTGACGTAACAAAGATCCTAGTTTAATATATTTTATAGGTAGCTGATGTTAAGTGACTTACGTAGTTATCTAAAATGTATTTAAAAAAGATTTAACATCATATCTGGCCAGGTTTAAACTAGATGCTACACTGGGACTGTTAGACTGGCAAGACTCACGATGCCTGGAAAATCGGACAGTTCCAATATATAAGTAAGCTGATATGGCTAA